>JAACNH010000749.1:92186-147327 GCA_019447015.1 Hymenochirus boettgeri
ATGAAACACAGAACCTCCAACATTCCCCCTTAATAGGTCACTTGAGAAACACATACCCGCCAACATTCCCCCTTTAATGTTACACGTTATAGAAACACATACCCTCCAACATTCCCCCTTAATAGTTCACTTATAGAAACACATACCCTCCAACAGTCCCCCTTAATAGTTACACTTATAGTAACACATACCCTCCAACAGTCCCCCCTTTAATAGTTACACTTATAGAAAACACACACCTCCCAACATTCCCCTCTTTAAAGTTTACACTTTTAGAAAACACTACCCTCCAACATTCCCCTTTAATAGTTACACTTATAGAAACACATACCCTCAACATTCCCCCTTTAATAGTTAAACTTATAGAAACACATACCCTCCAAAATTCCCCTTAATAGTTGCACTTATAGAAACAACATACCCTCCAACATCCCCCTTAATAGTTACACTATAGAAAAACACATACCCTCCAAACATTCCCCCTTTAATAGTTACACTTATAGAAAACCACATAACCTCCAACATTCCCCCTTTATAGTTACCTATAGAAAACACATACCCTCCAACATTCCCCTTTAATAGTTACACTATAGAAACCATACCCCCCCAACATTCCCCCTTTAATAGTTACACATTAGAAACAACATAACCTCCAACATTCACCCTTAAAGTTAACACTATAGAAAAACACATACCACTCCAACATTCCCCCTTTAATAGTTACACTTATAGATAACATAACCTCCAATTCCCCCTTTAATAGTTACATTATAGATACACATTACCCTCCAACATTCCCTTTAATAGTACACTATAGACACATACCCTCCAACATTCCTCCCTTTAATAGTTACACTTAAGAACACATACCCTCAACATTTCCCCTTTAATAGTACAATATAGAACACACCATACCTCCAAACATTCCCCTTTAATAGTTACACTTATAGAAACACACACCCTCCAACATTCCCCTTAATAGTACACTTATAGAAACAATACCACCAAACACTTCCCCCTTTATAGTTACACAATAGATAACATACCCTCCCACTTACCCTTTAATAGTTACATTATAGAAACACATACCCCAACATTACCCCTTTATAGTTACACTTATAGAAACACAACCCTCCAACCTTCCCCTTTGAATAGTTACACTTATAGAAACCCATCCCTTCACATTACCCCTTTAATAGTTACACTTATAGAAACACATACCTCCAACATTCCCCCTTTAATAGTACACTAGAAAACATACCCTCCAACATTCCCCCTTTAATAGTTAAACGTAGAGATACCCATACCCTCCACATTCCCCCTTTAATAGTTACATTATAGATACACATACCCTCCAACATTCCCATTAATAGTTAACTTATAGAAAACATACCCTCCAACATTTCCCTTTAATAGTTACATTTAGAAACAACACCCTCAACTTCCCCTTTAATAGTACACTGATAGAAAACACATACCATCCAACATTCCCCTTTTAATAGTTACACTAATAGACACATACCCTAACATTACCCTTAATAGGACTTATAAGATACACATACCCTCCAACATTACCCCTTTAGTTACACTTTATAGAAACACATACCCTCCAACACTTCCCCCGGTTACATAGTTACACTTATAGAAACCATACCCTCAACATTACCCCTTTAAAGTTACACTATAGATACAACATACCCTCCAACATTACCCTTTAATGTACACTAAGATACACATTACCTCCAACATCCCCCTTTAATAGTACACGTAGTAGAAACACAACCCTCCAACATTCCCCTTTAATGTTACCATTATATAGAAACAAAATCAACCCTGCCAACAGTCCCTTTAATAGTACACTTATAGAAACACATACCCTCCAACATCCCCTTTAATAGTTACACTTATAGAAAACACATACCCTCCAACATTCCCCCTTTAATAGTTACACTTTTAGAAACACATACCGCCAAATACCTTTAATAGTGTACACTTATAGAAAACACCATACCCTCCAACATTCCCCCTTTAATAGTTACACTATAGAAACACATACCTCAACATCCCCCTTATAGTTACACTTATAGAAAACAAACATACCGCCAACAAATTCCCTTTAATAGTACACTATAGAAACACATACCTCCAACATTCCCCCTTTAATAGGTACATTATAGAAACACATTACCCTCTAACATCCGCCTAATAGTGTACACTTATAGAAAAACACATACCTCCAACATTCCCCCTTTAATAGTTACACTTATAGAAAAACACATACCCTCCAAAAATCCCTTAATAGTTACACTTATAGAAACAACATACCCTCCAACATTCCCCTTTAAATAGTTAACACGTTATAGAAAACATACCCTCCAACATTCACCTTTGAATAGTTACATTATAGAAAACAACATACCTCCCAACATTCCCCTTTAATAGGTACACTTATTGAAACACATACCATCCAATCATTCCCCTTAATAGTTACCCATTATAGAAACACATACCCTCTCAACATTCCCTTTAGTTACACTTATAGAAACACATACCCTCCAACATTCCCCCTTTAATAGGTACACTTATAGAAACACATCCCTCCAAATTCCCTTTAATAGTTACACTTATAGAAACCATCCATCCAACATTCCCTATAGTTACATTAACAGTAGCCAACATCCCCCTTTAATAGTTACACTTATAGAAACAACATACCCTCCAACTTCCCCTTTTATTAGTATACACTTATAGAAAAACATACCTCTAACATTCCCCCTTTATCTTAATAGTTACACTTGAGAAACACATACCCTCACATTCCCCCTTTTAATAGTTCACTTATAGAAACACATTACCCTCCAACATCCCCCTCTTAATAGACACTTTAGAAACAACTACCTCTAACATTCCCCTTAACTAGTTACATTATAGAAAACACCATCCCTCCAAACATCCCCTTTAATAAGTTACACTATAGAAACCCATACCTCCCAACACTTCCCCCTTTAATGTTACACCTTATAGAAACACATACCCTCCAATTACCCTTTAATAGCATACATATAGATACACATACCCCCACCATACCCCTTTAATAGTTACTTATAGAAACAACATACCCCAACATTCCCCCTTAATAGTTACACTTATAGAAAAACATATACCACCAAACATCCCCCTTAATAGTTACACTTATAGAACACATACCCCAACATTCCCCTTTAATAGTTACACTTATAGAAAACACAACCCTCCAACATTCCCCCTTAATAGTTACACTTATAGAAACACATACCCCCAACATTCCCCTGTTAATAGTTACACTTATAGAAACACATACCCTCCAACATTCCCCCTTTAATAGTTACATATAGAAAAACACATACCCTCCAACATTTCCCCCTTATAGTTAACTATAGATCCATACCCCAACATACCCCTTAATAGTGACATTATAGAAACACATACCCTCCAACATTCCCCTTAATAGTTACACTTATAGCATAAATACCCTCAACATTACCCCTTTAATAGTTACACTTATAGAAACACATACCCTCCAATCCCCTTAAAGTGACACTATAGAAACACATTCACCCCAACATCCCTTAATAGTTACACTTATAGACAATACCCCAAATTCCCTATAGTACACTTATAGAAAAACCCATACCCTCAACATTCCCCCTTTAATAGTTAACTTATAAACACATACCCTCCAACCTACCGTTTAATAGTTACATATTATAGAAACACAACCCTCCAACATTACCCCTAATAGTTACACTTATAGAAACACATACCCTCCAACATTCCCCTTTTATAGGACACTTATAGAAACACATACCTCCCCACATTCCCGCTTTAATAGGTCACTATGAGAAACATACCTCCAACATCCCCCTTTAATAGTTACACTTAAGAAACACATACCCTCCAACATTCCCCCTTTAATAGTTTGCACTATAGAAAAACACCCCCAACATCCCCTTAAAGTACACTATAGAAAAAAATACCACTCCAACATTCCCCCACTTAATAGTTACACTATAAGAAAACAACCTACTCCAACATTCCCCGTTAATAGTTACACTTACTAGAACACATACCGCTCCAACATTCCCCTTTTTAGTTAACTATAGAAACCCATACCCGTCACATTACCCCTTAATAAAGTTACACTATAGATACACACCATCAACTCATTCCCCCTTTATAGTTACACTTATAGAAACACATACCCCCAACATTCCCCCTTTAATAGTTCACTTATAGAAACAACAAACCCTCAAATTCCCTTTAATAGTTACATATGTATTCATTGATCCAGACGTACGAATATCACATCCAGTACATATCGTATCATCATCCATCGTATAGTAAATTCATTACCAGTCACCGAATAGCTATCTATCACCCGTATACTGTAATATTCATTATCCAGTCACGTATACTTACATTCATCATCCAGGTAATGGTATATCTGTAATATCATCCTCCGGTCATGGTATTATCTGAAATTCATCCACCAGTCATTATACTTATATCCTTCAATCAGTCCTGTATATGTAATACAATACAGTAAGTATATCTTAATATTCATCATCAGTCACGTTATATCTGTAATATATCATCCATCCAATCACGTATCTGTAATATTATCAATCCAGGTATACCTATCTTAATATTCATTATCAGGTATGGTACTGTACACATAGGAAATACTACCTCCACATTCCCCCTTTAATAGTTACACTTAGAAACACCATACCCTCCAACATTCCACCATTTAATAGTTACACTATAGAAACACATACCATCCAACATTCCCCCTTTAATAGTGTACACTTATAGAAACAATACCCTCCAACATTTCCCGTTTAATAGGTACACTTATAGAAACACATACCCCCAACATTCCCCCTTAATAGTACACTTGAGAAGAAACACATACCCTCCAAACATTCCCCTTTAATAGTTACACTTATAGAAAACACATACCAACATTCCCCCTTTAATAGTTGCACTTATAGAAACAACAAACCCTCCAACATTTCCCCTTAAATAGTTACACTTATAGAAACACATACCCTCCAACATTCCCCCTTTAATAGTACACTTATAGAAACAACATACCCTCCAACATCCCCTTAATAGTTACACTTAATGAAAACACATACCCTCCAACATTCCCCTTTAATAGTTACACTTATAGAAACACCTACCCTCAACATACCCCTTTAATAGTTACACTATAGAATACCACATACCCTCCATCATTCCCCTTATAGTTACACTTATAGAAAACACATACCCTACAAAATCCCCTTAATAGTTACACTTATAGAAACACATACCCTCAACATTCCCCTTAATAGTACACTTATAGAAACACATACCCTCACATCCATTCCCCCTTCTATGTAATTTACATTATAGAAACACATACCCCTCCAACATTCCCCCTTTAAATAGTTACACTTATAGTAAACAAAACCCTCAACATTCCCCTTTAATAGTTACACTTATAGAAACACACCTCAACATTCCCCCTTTAATAGTTACACTTTATAGAAACCATACCCTCCAACATTCCCCTTTAATAGTGACACTTATAGAAACACAACCCTCCAACATTCCCCCTGTAATAGTTACACATAGAAACACATACCCTCCAACATTCCCCCTTTAATAGTTACTTATAAAGAAACAAATACCCTCCAACATTCCCCCTTTAATAGTGACACTGTATAGATAACAACATACCCTCCAACATCCCCCTTAATGTTACACTTATAGAAACACTACCTCCAACATTCCCCCTTTAATAGTACACTTATAGAAAACAACATTACCCTCCACATTCCCCTTTAATGTTACACTTATAGAAACACATACCCTCCCAACATTACCCCTTTAATAGTTACACTTATAGAAACCAAACCCCACATTTACCCTGATAGTTACACTTATAGAAACACATACACCTCCAAATTCCACCCTTTAAAGTTACACTTATAGACACATACCCCCAACATTACCCCTTTAATAGTTACACTTATAGAGATCACATACCCTCAGACATTCCCATTTAATAGTGACATTATAGAAAAACATACCCTCCAACATTCCCCTTTATGTTACACTTATAGATACACATACCCTCAAACAGTCCCCCTTTATAGGTTACACTTATAGAAACACATACCCTCTAACATTCCCCCTTTAATAGTACACTTATAGAAACAACATACCCTCCAACAATTCCCTTTAATAGTTACACTTATAGAAACACATACCCCTAACATTCCCCCTTTAATAGTAACACTTATAGAACACATACCCTCCACATTACCCCTTTAATAGTACACTTGATAGATACACATACCCCAACATTACCCCTTTATATACACTAAGAAAACATACCTCATCCAACTTACCCTTTAATAGTTACACTTATAGAAACCCCCCCACAAACCCCACGTTCCCAAAAACTAAAAAAATTACCACTTTAAGTTACACTTATAGAAACATACCTCCAAACATTCCCCCTTTAATAGTTACACTTATAGAACACATACCCTCCAACATTCCCCCTTTAATGTTACACTATAGAAACACAACCCTCACATTCACCTCTTTAATAGTTACACGATGATACAATACCCTCCAACATTCCCCTTTAATAGTTACACTATAGATACACATACCCTCCACATTCCCCCTTTAATAGTACACTGTATAGAAACACATACCCTCCAACATTCCCCTTTAATAGTAAATTATAGAAAAACAACCTCCAACATTACCCCTTTAATAGTTACACTTATAGAAACACATTACCATCCCTTAACATTCCCCCTTTAATAGTTACACTATAAGATACACAACCTCCAACATTACCCCTTTAATAGTTACACTTATAGAATACACATTACCCTCCACACATTACCCCACTCCTTTAATAGTTACACTTATAGAAACACCATACCCCAACTTCCCCTTTAATAGTTACATTATAGAAAACACATACCCTTCAACTTACCCCTTTAATAGTTACACTATAGAAACACACCCCTCCAACATTCCCCCTTTAATAGTTACACTTATTAGTAAACAATACCCTCCAACATTCCTTTAATAGTTGACACTTATAGAAACAATACCATCCAACATTCCCCTTTAATAGTTACAACTTATAGAAACACATACCCTCCAACATTCCCCCTTTAATAGTTACACTTATAGAACAACATACCCTCAACATTCCCCCTTTAATAGTTACACTTATAGAAACACATACCCTCCAACATTCCCCTTTAATAGTTAACTTTAAGAAAACAATACCCTCTAACTTCCGCCTTAATAGTTACACTTATAGAAAACACATTACCCTCCAACATTCCCCTTTAAGTTACACTTATAGAAAACATACCCTCCAACATTACCCCTTTATAGTTACACTTATAGAAACACAATACCCTCCAACATTCACCCCTTTAGAGTTTACACTTATAGAAACAACATACCCTCCAACATTCCCCCTTTAATAGTTACACTTATAGAAACAACATACCCTCCAACATTCCCCTTTAATAGTTACACTTATAGAAACACATACCCTCCAACATTCCCCCTTTAATAGTTACACTTATAGAAACACATACCCTCAACATTCCCCTTAATAGTTACACTTATAGAAACACATACCCTCCAACATTCCCCCTTTAATAGTTAACTGATTAGAAACACATTACCCCCAACATTCCCCTTAATAGTTACACTTATAGAAACACAATACCCCTCCAACATTCCCCCTTAATAGTTACACTTATAGAAACACTACCTCCAACATTCCCCTGTAATAGTTACACTTATTTTTAGAAACCCATACCCTCCAACATTCCCTTTAATAGTTACACTTTAGAAACACATACCTCTCAACATTCCCCCTTTAATAGTTACACTTATAGAAACACATACCCCTAACATTCGCCCTTTAATAGTACACTATAGGAAAACAACCCTCCAACATTCCCCTTTAATAGTTACACTTATAGAACACATACCCTCCAACATTCCCCTTTAATAGTTACACTTATAGAAACACATACCTCCAACATTCCCCCCTTTATAGTTACAATTAAAACACATACCCTCCAACATTCCCCCTTTAATAGTTACACTTATAGAAACACATACCCTCCAACATTACCCCTTTAATAGGTACACTTATAGAAAACACAAACCCGCTACAACATTCCCCTTAATAGTTACACTTATAGAAACACATACCCTCCACATTCCCCCTTAATAGTTACACTTATAGAAAACAACCCAACATCCAACTTCCCCTTAATAGTTACACTTATAGAAAACACAATACCCTCCAAATCCCCCTTTAATAGTTACACTTATAGGAAACACAATACCCTCCAACATTCCCCTTTAATAGTTACACTTATAGAAACCACTACCCTTAAACATTCCCCCTTCTATAGTTACACTTATAGAACACATACCCTCCAACATTCCCTTTAATAGTTACACTTATAGACACATACCCAACATACCCCCTTATGTTACCGTTAAAACACATACCCTCCACATTCCCCTTTAATATACACTTATAGAAAACACATACCTCCAAACATTCCCCTTTAATAGTTACACTTATAGAAACACAATACCTCTAACATTCCCCTTTAATAGTTACACTTATAGAAACACATACCACTCTCAACATTCCCCTTTAATAGTACACTTATAGAAAACACATACCTCCAACATTCCCCTTTAATGTTACATATAGAAACACTACCCTCCATAATTACCCCCTTTAATAGTTACACTTATGAAACACATACCCTCCAACATTCCCCTTTAATAGTTACACTTATAGATACACATACCCTCCAACATTCCCCTTTAATAGTTACACATTACGTAAGAAAACACATACCCTCCAACATTCCCCTTTAAATAGTTACACTTATAGATACACATACCCCCAACATCCCCTTTAATAGTTACACTTATGAAACAATACCCTCCACATTCCCTTTAATAGTTACACTATAGAAACACATACCCTCAACATTCCCCTTTAATAGTTACACTTATAGGAACAACATACCTCCTCCTCAACATTCCCCCTTTAATAGTTACACTTATAGAAACAACATACCCTCCAACATTACCTTTTAATAGTTACACTATTTTAGAAACACATACCCTCCAACATTCCCCTTAATAGGTACACTTATAGAAACACATACCCTCCAACATTCCCCCTTTAATAGGTACACTTATAGAAACACATACCCTCCAACATTCCCTTTAATAGGTACACTAGAAAACACATACCCTCCAAAATTCCCCCTTTAATAGTTACACTTATAGAAAAACACATACCCTCAACATTCCCCCTTTAATAGTTACACTTATAGAAACACATACCCTCCAACATTCCCCTTAAATAGTTACACTTAGAAAACACATACCCTTACAATCCCCCTTTAATAGTACACTTATAGAAACAAAACTACTCTCAACATTCCCCTTAAATAGTACACTTAGACACATACCCTCCAAATTCCCCTTAATAGTTACACTATAGAAAAACCCATACCCTTCAACATACCCCCTTTAATAGTTACACTTATAGAACACATACCCTCCACATCCCCTTATTAGTACATATAAGAAACACATACCCCCAACATTCCCCTTTAATAGTTACACTTATAGAAACCAATACCCTCTAACATTCCCCTTTAATAGTTACTATATAGAAAACATACCCTCCACATTCCCTTTAAGTTACACTTATAGAAACACATACCCCCCACATTCCCCCTTTAATAGTTACACTTATAGAAACACAACCCCCAACATTCCCCTTAATTGTTAACACTATAGAAAACACACACCCTCAACATTCCCCCTTTAATAGTTACACTTATAGAGAACAAACACATACCCTCCAACATCCCCCTTTATTTAATAACACTAGAAACACATACCCTCCAACATTCCCCCTTTAATGTTACACTTATAGAAACACATACCCTCCAACATTCCCCCTTAATAGTTCCTTATAGAAACAACATACCTCCAAATTCCCCCTTAATAGTTACAATATAGAAACACATACCCTCCAACATTCCCCCTCTTAATAGTTAAACTTATAGAAACACATACCCTCCAACATTCCCCTTTAATAGTTACACTTATAAGAAAACACATTACCCCCAACATTCCCCTTTAATAGTTACACTTATAGAAAACCCATACCCCCAACATTCCCCTTTAAAGTTACACTTATAGAAAACACACCAACCTCTAACATTACCCCTTTAATAGTTACACTTATAGAAAACATACCTCCAACATTCCCCCTTTAATAGTTACACTTATAGATACACATACCCTCCAACATTCCCCCTTAATAGTTACACTTATAGACACATACCCTCCAACATTCCCCTTTAATAGTTACACTTATAGATACATATACCCTCCAACTTCCCCCTTTAATAGTTACACTATAGAAACATACCTCACACATTCCCCCTTTAATAGTTACACTTATAGAAACACCTAAACCCTCCAACCTTCCCCTTTAATAGTTACACTTATAGAAAAACACACCCTCCAACATTCCCCTTTAATAGTTACACTTATAGAAACACATACCCAACATTCCCCTTAATAGTTACACTATAAGATACACATACCCTCCCAACATACCCCTTTAATAGTTACACTTATAGATACACATACCCTCCAACATTCCCCTTTAATAGTTACACTTAGAAACACATACCCTCAAACCTTCCCTTAATAGTTACACTTATAGAAACCCACCCCCTCAACATTCCCCTTTAATAGTTACACTATAGAAACAATACCCTCCCAACATCCCCCCCGTTAAATCAGTTACAACTGATAGATTACTATATAACAACATACCCTCCAACATTCCCCTTTATAGTTACACTTATGAAACAATACCCTCCAACATTCCCCCTTTAATGTTACACTATAGAAACACATACCCTCCACAATTCCCCCTTTAAAGTTACACTTTAGAAACACATACCCTCCAACATTCCCTTTAATAGTTACACTTTAGAACATACCTCCAACATTCCCCCTTTAATATTACCTTATAGAAACACATCCTCAACTCCCCTTTAAGTTACACTTATGAAACACATACCCTCCAACATTCCCCCCCTTTAATAGTTTACACTTAGAAAACACATCCCTCCAACATCCCCCTTAATGTTACACTTATAGAAACACATACCCTCCAACATTCCCCTTTAATAGTTTACTTATGAAACACATACCCTCCAACATCCCCCTTTAATAGTTACACTTATAGAACACATCCCCTCCAACATTCCCCTTTTAATAGTTAACACTTATAGCAACACACCTACCCTCCAACATTCCCCCTTTAATAGTTACACTTATAGAAACACATACCCTCCACTTCCCCCCTTTAATAGTTCCACTTAAGAAACACATACCCTCCAACATTCCCCCTTTAATAGTTTACACTTATGAACCATACCCTCTAACATTCCCCCCCTTTAATAGTTACACTTAGAAAACACATACCCTCCAACATTCCCCTTTAATAGTTACACTTATAGAAACCCATACCCTCTAAACATTCCCCCTTTAATAGTTACACTTATAGAAACACATACCCTCCAACATTACCCTTTAATAGATACACTTATAGAACACATACCCCCAACATTACCCCTTTAATAGTTACAGTTATAGAAACAACATACCCTCCAACATTCCCCTTTAATAGTTACACTTTAGAAACACATACCATCCAACATTCCCCCTTTAATAGTTACACTTATAGAAACACATACCCTCTAACATTCCCCCTTTTAGTTACACTTATAGAAACACATACCCTCCAACATTCCCCCTTTAATAGTTACACTTATAGAAACACATACCCTCCAACATTCCCCTTTAATAGTTACACTTATAGAAACACATACCTCCAATATTCCCCCTTAATGTTACACTTTGAAACACATACCCTCCAACATCCCCCTTTTAGTTACACTTATAGATACACATACCCCAACATTCCCCTACCCCTTTAATAGTTACACTTATAGAAACACATACCCTCCACATTCCCCCTTTAATAGTTACACTTATAGATACACATACCCTCCAACATTACCCCTTTATAGTTACACTTATAGAAACACATACCCTCCAACATTCCCCTTTTAATAGTTACACTTATAGAAACACATACCCTCTAACATTCCCCCTTTATAGTTACACTTATAGAAACACATACCCTCCAACATTCCCCTTTAATAGTTACACTTATAGATTCACATACCCCAACATTCCCCTTTAATAGTTACACTTATAGAAACCCATACCCTCTAACATTCCCCCTTTAAAGTTACACTTATAGAAACACATACCCTCCAACATTACCACTTTAATAGTTACACTTATAGATACACATACCCCCAACATTACCCCTTTAATAGTTACACTTATAGAAACACATACCCTCCAACATTCCCCCTTTAATAGTTACACTTATAGATACACATACCCCCAACATTACCCCTTTAATAGTTACACTTATAGAAACACAACCCTCCTACATTACCCCTTTAATAGTTACACTTTAGAACACATACCCTCCAACATTCCCCCTTTAATAGTTACACTTAAGATACACATACCCCCAACATTACCCCTTAATAGTTACACTTATAGAACACAAACCCTCCTACATTACCCCTTTAATAGTTACACTTATAGAAACCCATACCCTCCAACATTCCCCTTTAATAGTTACACTTATAGATACACATACCCTCCAACATTACCCCTTTAATAGTTACACTTATAGAAACACAAACCCTCCTACATCACCCTTTAATAGTTACACTTATAGAAACACAATACCCTCCAACATTCCCCCTTTAAAGTTACACTTATAGATACCATACCTCCAACATTCCCCCTTTAATAGTTACACTTATAGAAACACATACCCTCCAACATTCCCCTTTAATAGTTACACTTATAGAAGCACATACCCTCCAACATTCCCCCTTTAATAGTTACACTTATAGAAAACACATACCCTCCAACATTCCCCCTTTAATAGTTACACTATAGAAACACATACCCCCCAACATTACCCCTTTAATAGTTACACTTATAGAAACACAAACCCTCCTACATTACCCCTTTAATGTTACACTTATAGAAACCCATACCCTCCAATATTCCCCCTTCAATAGTTACACTTATAGATACACCTACCCCCAACATTACCCCTTTAATAGTTACACTTATAGAAACACATACCCTCCAACATTCCCCCTTTAATAGTTACACTTATAGATACACATACCCTCCAACATTACCCCTTTAATAGTTACACTTATAGAAACCATACCCTCCAACATTCCCCTTTTAATAGTTACACTTATAGAAACACATACCCTCTAACATTCCCCTTTAATAGTTACACTTATAGAAACATACCCTCCAACATTCCCTTTAATAGTTACACTTATAGATCACATACCCCCAACATTCCCCTTAATAGTTACACTTATAGAAACCCATACCCTCTAACATCCCCCTTTAATAGTTACACTTATAGAAACACATACCCTCCAACATTACCACTTTAATAGATACACTTATAGATACACATACCCCCAACATTACCCCTTTAATAGTTACAGTTATAGAAACAACATACCCTCCAACATTCCCCTTTAATAGTTACACTTATAGAAACACATACCCTCCAACATTCCCCCTTTAATAGTTACACTAAGAAACACATACCATCCAACATTCCCCCTTTAATAGTTCACTAAGAATACACATACCCTCCAACTTCCCCCTTTAATAGTTACACTTATAGATACACAACCCTCCTACTTACCCTTTAATAGTTACACTTATAGAAACACAAACCCTCCTACATCACCCCTTAATAGTTACACTTATAGAAAACACATACCCTCCAACTTCCCCCTTTATAGTTACACTTAGATCACACTACCTCCAACATTCCCCCTTTAATAGTTACACTTATAGAAACACATACCCTCCAACATTCCCCTTTAATAGTTACACTTATAGAAGCACATACCCCCAACATTCCCCCTTTAATAGTTACACTTATAGAAACACATACCCTCCAACATTCCCCCTTTAATAGTTACACTTATAGAAACACATACCCCCAACATTACCCCTTTAATAGTTACACTTATAGAAACACAAACCCTCCTACATTACCCCTTTAATAGTTACACTTATAGAAACCCTACCCTCCAACATTCCCCCTTTAATGTTACACTTATAGATACACATACCCCCAACATTACCCCTTTAATAGTTACACTTATAGAAACCATACCCTCCAACATTCCCCTTTAATAGTACACTTATAGAAACACATACCTCCAACATTCCCCCTTTAATAGTTACACTTATAGAAACACATACCCCCAACATTCCCCCTTTAATAGTTACACTTATAGAAACACAAACCCTCCTACATTACCCCTTTAATAGTTACACTTATAGAAACACATACCCTCCAACATTCCCCCTTAATAGTTACACTTATAGAAACACATACCCTCCAACATTCCCCCTTTATAGTTACACTTATAGATACACATACCCTCCAACATTCCCGCTTTAATAGTTACACTTATAGATACATATACCCTCCAACATTCCCCCTTAATAGTTACACTTATAGATACACATACCCTCCAACATTCCCCCTTTATAGTTACACTGATAGATACACATACCCTCCAACATTCCCCCTTTAATAGTTACACTGATAGATACACATACCCTCCACATTCCCCCTTTAATAGTTACACTGATAGAAACACATACCCTCCTTATAACCCTTAAAAGTTGCATTTATAGTTACATATTTTTCTGCTCTCTTTGCCCAGCCCTTCCCAGAAGCGGAGACTAAGCAAAGTGAGGAGCATGTGCAATAGAGATGTACTGTGTCTCCAAATAGTCTCCAAAATCTACAGCCAATTACATTCACTTTGTGTTTTTGAAAGTAAAAACATCCTTGGGAAACGTAAGTTTTCAAAATGAAACAATCCTCGCACACCTATTTTTAATTCAGATGGGGCTGTTCTACTACTGCCGCTAACCACATGCAGCGTTCATCAATCTGTTTTTTTGTTTATAGATAAAATGCACTCTCTTACTTTGTGTTCAATTGATTTGTGACATTCTGTGTGCACAACATTTCGGGGGTCCTTCCCCCTTCCTCAGGTACATGAAAAACAACACACATTGTGCTCAATCAACACTACAAATCCTCCTCCTCCGGGGTGTGGTTAACACAACACATCACATGAATTGTTATACTAATAGATATGCTCCTGATAAATATCATAAATATAAAGTGCTATAATTGTTAAAACATACTAATAGTTTAAATCTTGCTGTGATTACCTCCAAAATGTTGTGCACACAGAATGTCACAAATAAATTGAACACAAAGTAAGAAAGAGTGCGTTTTATCTACAAACAAAAAACCAACTTGGGAAAAGTAATCAGCCCTGGCAGCTGTTTTCACGGCTTTAATTAAATAAGATTTTCTTTCAGCTATACGAGATTGAATGAAAGGGTCCATGTGTGTGTGAGAGGACAGAACAATAGATTGTGCTTATTCCTTTTCATCGTCTTAATTCTGAATAAATTAGCCATGCAGTGATAGAGGAATAAGCTTTGTTTTAAAAAAATAAATAGTGGCAATTTACTATGTAATATACCTTTAATATAGTTTACATGTCTTTTAATATATGCAAAAGGAGAACATACATTTCGATATGTTTTCTTCTAAGACTTCTTATTTACTCTAAACATATAGTTCTTGTATTAATAATAATCATTCATATATTTGTTATTATTTACAATTCAGGTGATCAATGAGGTTTACATAATCAAGCATAACTATTTGTTGAAAAAAGGATTTGATTGCTTTAAGGCTAATTAGATTTTCTTTCCAAGTAAATGCATTTTTGTATTAGTTGCAGGTCTAAATACTATTGCGTAACATTTGGGTATAAATATACATCCTAATAGTCCAGCACTTGAGGTCAATATGGCAAATATCTCCACACACACAGTGTTTTTCCCTTTGGTGCTCAGATAGGCCGGATCATTGTAATCCAAACACTCAGAAGACCAGCATGCTGAAAGTGATGTCTTGGCCTCATTAAAACTGTCCGGTAAGTCCGAGCTAAAAATGCTAAAACAAAACTAACACTGCCAGAAGCCCCATAAACCAATAACTGAGTAAAAGGCAATAGCTGATCCCTCATTGCACTGAATGATGATTGTTCCAGGGAAGTGTGAATGTCCATATCCTGATAGGGAGGAGAAATGGCCAACCAAGTCTAACAGATTATTATTTGAATGGATGAAACGATCAAGACTCAGAATTGGACAGTTTGACTCCCACCCATTTCCTCCATGAGCTCCCAGGCTTGGTGGCTTTGAATGCAATTTAAACCAGATAGTCTTGGCCAGGAGAAGAAGAGACTACTTGGAGAGGTGATTCCAAAAGTGATTATACGTAACAGCAGGTTATATCCACAGGGCGACCGAGGAACAGGAACACAGTGAGGAAGCTCAGCTTGATGGAGACCAGGAGGAGGAAACTGAGGGTCCTGTTATTGGCTCTCACTATGGGGGTGTCTCGGTAAAAAATGAATACAGTAAGGATCAGTAAGGTTATAAGTACAAACATAACAGATACAGTTAAAATAAACACCGATATCATATCATTTGTGTATGATAGAAAATCTTCTGTTCTTCTAATGCATCGATCCTGCTGTAGATTTGGCCAATCCATTTCAGGACACATAAAGCAGAAAGCACTGTCTGAAAAAACTGATACATTATAATCCAATTTTAAGGGGGAAAAACAAGACACACAATACCACTAAAAACATGGCAAAATATATATATATATATATATATATATATATATATATATATATATATACTCCAATTCATCCCTGAGTGGGATTTCATACATTAGCTGTGATATATTAAATTATCTGAGCTCAATCTATCTGTATTGCATTTTTAATTGCAATATAAATAATAAATTGCAATTTATTTATATACATATACTAGGATATCAAACTTTATATTTCAATAAGAAGTAAGAAGGAAGGGGTATATATAATGTAGAATCGAAATTTTATATTTAATATAAAATATCTGTGGTTATAAAAAAGTTTAATGGAAAGAAATAGAAATAAAATTGTGCTGTAACTTGTTGCAGTGCTTTAAAGAGGAGTTAGGGGGGTATATTTACCAGGGATTTAAAACAAAATAATTTTTTTCTAATAACGGGCACATGCAACCTGTAAATAATAATCTCTGTAAAGGTAGATCACCCACACATTAGCAATTTCACTTATATCAACTGTGGGAGGATTAGCTATTGGTAGCTCTTTTACCACGACTCTGCCAATAAGGGAACGCAGACACCCAAGGTTGGCTTAATACAGGCAAACGGCGAAAATGTATTTGTGCCCAAAAAAATAGGAAAAAACTGTCTTTAAACAGAGAACCGTAGGGAGGCTTCCAATTTCCTCTGTCCCCACACAGTTTATTCAAACAGGAAAAAAACATTGGTTCCTCTGAAACCACCAGCCAGGGGTTAGAACAAAACAAAAAGTCTTTATCTTCCAGATATAGGTAAGGCACAATATGGTCCAACCAGGGTATCAGGTATAGGGTTTTACTGTGAGCACAGTACTTCCTTCAATGCTGCTAGATGCAGAGCTCACACCAGCAGAATGCAAGTCAGAGAGAGAGATCCTCATTAATCAGCTGAACCTATTAAAACTGGGCAGACTGTTGGAATCAACAGGATGGCCTCTGAATTGGGAATCAGCCCCACCCTTCTCAATCTGATTCCCACATAATCCAGCCCCTGTGCACATTTTACTAAAACCAGGAGAAAACCTGTTTCCTCCATTCAGATTACTGGTTTCAGCTTTAGGGGAAATATACCGACCATCCACAACTTTTCCAAGTGCTCTCTCACATACCCTCCTCCCCTGCTCACACTTATGAGGAAGAGCAATTTTAGCCAACATGCAGTGAACCCTTGATAAATCATCCAGTTCCCCTGGAGACATCTATTTAAGGGGTGAGTGGTCTGTAATTAACCTGAATTGACGCCCCAGTAAATAATACCTCAAGGAGTCTAAGGCCCATTTTATGGCCAAGCATTCTCTCTCTACAATGGCATATCTCTTTTCACCAGGTGTTAGTTTTCTGCTAAGGTACACCATTGGATGTTCTTCTCCATTGACTATCTGGTATAGAACAGCTCCTAGACCAACATCTGATGCATCAGCTTAAACTAGAAATTCTTTATCAAACCTTGGAGTTATTAACACTGGATGCTTACATAGGACAGACTTAAGCTGTTCAAAAGATTTCTCTGCCTCAAGAGTCCAAGTTATTACTGAGGACTTTCTGCCTTTTTTTAGGTCTGTCAGTGGTGCTGCCAGTGTAGCGAAGTTAGGGACAAATCTCCTATATTGCCCTACTATACCCAGGAAAGTTTAAACTTGCTTCTTATTAGCTGGTTTGGGCCATTGTTGTATTGCCTCTATTTTGTTTCCTCTAACCCTACAGTACATTCTTTTGGGTTAGCAGTAAGTCCAGCTTTTCTAATGGCATCCACCACAGCCTCTACCTTAGATAGATGACTTTCCCAGTCTGTACTAAATATTACCACATCATTAAGGTAGGCAGATGAGTAGTCCCGGTGTGGCCTAAGGATGTGATCCATCATCCTTTGAAATGTGGCTGGGGTCCCATGAAACCCAAAAGGAAGCACTGTGCACTGGAATAAACCATTAGGGGTGGAAAAAGCAGTTTTCCTCTTTGGATTACTGCATTAATGGGACTTGCCAATAGCACTTTGTTAAATCAAGTGTTGTTATGTACCTGGCTGACCCCAACCTTTCAATTAATTAATCTACACATGGCATAGGGCACACATCGAATTTGGATACCCCATTGAATTTTCTGAAATCATTACAGAAGTGCAAGCTTCCATCAGGCTTAGGAATTAACACTATAGGGCTTGACCATCCACTATGGGAGTGTTCTATGACTCCAAGTTCTAGCATTTTCTTTACTTCTTCAGAAATAGCTTTTCTCTGAGCCTCTGGTATTCTGTATGGTTTTAAGTTTACCTTCACACCCTCCTCCGTGACAATATTATGGTGTATAACATTAGTACGACCTGGGAGATCACAAAATACATATTGATTTTTCTGTAGATATTCTTTTACCTCCTGAGCTTGAATAGATGACAAGGAATCAGCAATGGTTACCCTTTAGGAATGGCAGGAACCTGTCTTATCAGGGAGGCATTTACCGTTATAAGGGCTTCTCTCTCTTTCCATTGTTTAATTAAGTTAACATGATAAATTTGGAACAATTTCCTTTTCCCTGGTTGGTAAACTTTATAATTCACCTCCCCAACCTTCTCAACTACTTCATATGGTCCCTGCCACTTTGCTAGAAACTTACTTTCAACAGTAGGTACTAAGACTAGAACCCAATCTCCTACATTGAAGGTTCTAACTTTGGCAGACCTATTATAAATCCTGGCCTGAGCCTCCTGTGCCTGCTGTAGATGTTCTATTTCAAGGGGCATAACCTTGCCAATTTGTTCTTGCATCTGAGCTACATGTTCTATAACACTTTTGTGAGGTGTGGCTTCTTGTTCCCAGATTTCTTTAGCAATATCTAGAAGGTCTCTAGGATGCCTGCCATACAATAGCTCAAAGGGTGAAAATCCTGTTGAGGATTGAGGAACTTCCCATATAGCAAACATAAGGCAATCCCAGTCCTTCCCATCCTCAATTACCACTCTTCTCAACATCCCCTTTAAGGTTTTGTTAAATCGTTCCACCAACCCATCCATTTGGGGATGATAAACAGAAGAGCATAAATGAGTGATCCTCAATAATTTACATAATTCTTGCATTACTTTTGACATAAAAGGGGTCCTCTGATCAGTGAAAATCTCCTTTGGTATTCTTGTATGGGTGAACATGTGCAACAATTCTTTTGTAATGCTTTTAGCAGCAGTGTTTCTGAGAGGGATTGCCTCTGGATAGCGAGTGGCATAGTCCAGGATAACAAGTATGTACTGAAGCCCTATAGCAGACTTCACCAGAGGTCCCACAAGATCCATAGCAATCCTCTCAAAAGGTACCTCAATTATGGGAAGGGGTACCAAGGGACCCCTAAAGTGTACCATAGGAGCAGTTATCTGGCATTTAGGACATGAACTGCAAAAACTTTTAACATCAGCCCATAAACCTGGCCAGTAGAATCTCTGCACAATCCAATCTTTTGTTTTCTCATACCCTAAATGACCCCCCAACACATGAGAATGAGCCAAATGTAAGATAGTTTTCCTGTGAGGTTGTGGAATTACCAGTTGTTCTATTATATCTCCATGTACCTCATTTATCCTGTAAAGGAGATTGTTCTCTACAACAAAATAAGGGTATGTTTTTCTATCCCCGGGTTATGAGGAACATCATTTATAATTTTTACTTTTTCCCAAGCATGCTTTAGGGTAAAGTCATTTAACTGGGCAATACCAAAATTGTCCTTGGACACAGGTCAATCTGTAACACTGAGTTCAAGTTCCTTGTCTGTTTCATTACCCAGTAACACCTCTAGGGGAAATGTCTCCAGCTCCTTCATGGTCACCCCTACAGCATTTACCTTTGAATCAGCTTCCAGAGGATTTGGGGAAATAAGAGCCTGTATTTCAGATAAATCAATTTTTTCTTTCTTTTCGTGTACCTTTCCCCACAAGTCCCAAAACAGGGGAAAGTCACATCCCAAGATCACACTGTGCCACTCCTACTGTATGTTCCTGAAGTAGTATCAAAGGCCACCACAGCTGTAGGGTATTCTTTAGTGTCCCCATGTACACATACCACTCCTACACGGTTTGTCTCCAATTTTGTAGGCTCCAACAGGCTGTCATGAACCAGTGTAATCAGACTTCCTGTGTCTAACAAAGCCTGGACTACTTGTCCTTCCACTTTCAACAGGCAATGCTATCTCTCATTCCCCTGGCTAGGATAGGCAGCATGTGACAATCTAGCAAACAGATTAATTTGTCTTCCCTCATTACACTCCATGGGTTCCTGGTTAAGGGGACACTGTGCAGCCATATGGTCCAGTCCCTGGCAACGCCAACATACAATTGGTCTGGGTTCTTTGAACTGTATGCTTGGGCTAGGACTAGAGGGACTTGCAGGTTGTTTCTGCAGAGTTAACCCTGTGCCCCCCCCCCCCTGGAAATCCTTTGCTCCTTTAAAATTAAGAAAACTTTTACCAGCCACTGATGACTTCTGGTTCCTTTGGTTTGTCTGCTTGAAAGTGGAGGCCTGAATAAAGTCCTCGGTTGACAGGTAACGTTCCACTAAGGAAACCAGCTCGTCTGCATTCTTTGGGTTCACATGTCCCACTATGTGCTGTATCTGGTTAGATAGGGCTCTCACAAATCGGTCAAGTACTACCTTTTCCACAATTTGCGCTGGATGGGAAGCCTCTGGTTGTAACCATTTCTTGGTGAGGTTAACCAAGTTATACATCTGGGAACGAATTGGAGAGCATCTTGTTCACTTAAATTAAAATTTAAGTGAACAAGATTGGCAAGATAGGCTTTCTGGGGTTCACCAGATAAAAATGGAGCCAGCACACTGGCCCATTCCTCAGCTGGAAGATTCTCCCTTTCAGCAACTCTCTCAAAGATGGACAAAAAGGCCTCAACATCATCTTCCGCTGTGAAATTTCGCAAAGAAGCTTGCACTTTGTTGCAGACTGAAGACTGTGAAGTGTGTGGCCTTTCCATCAATAGGTTTAACTGTTTTAAGATGCTATGGTTAATTTCCTGCTGTTCCTTAAAGACGGACTGGGTAGCCTCAGCCAGCAACTGATTTGTTTCTTGTTGCTATATCTGTTGTATTCAATTAGATCAACTGGACTTGAAATTTAGTTCTTGAAGACGTTTCGCTAGTCATCCGACTGGCTTTCTCAATTCAGAATGACTTGTACAAGAATCTGTGGCAATTATGTACCCTGGAGAATCCCAATTAGCATATCACAGCCAGGTGTTAAGGGTGTGATTAGATAGTGGCTAAGAGGTGTTATAGGAACGCCCAGAGTAAGGTGTTAAAACAGCATTGTACATGGCAGACAGTTGGTGTCGAACCCCCCCACCTCTATTTAGGCTTGGTTTCTTTATTTTCACATAAATGGCCTCCTTAACACCTCTCTTGAACCAGTCACGCTGTATGAATAGCATTGCCCACAAAATTTTAATAGTAATTTCTTACTCCCAGGTTCCCCAGAGTAAGGTACGGAGATATTACTGCCTGTGATCATTGAATTTGTATTCACTGTTCTAGTTACAACAGCCATTGCCAAGCATGGGGGAATGTCAGAAAGTCTTTGTTCTAGTGCTTGTGAAGGTTCTCATTCATCCAGGTCATGGTATATCTGTTGTATTCAATTAGATCAACTGGACTTAAAGTTTAGTTCTTGAAGACGTTTCGCTAGTCATCCGACTGGCTTTCTCAATTCAGAATGACTTGTACAAGAATCTGTGGCAATTATGTACCCTGGAGAATCCCAATTAGCATATCACAGCCAGGTGTTAAGGGTGTGATTAGATAGTGGCTAAGAGGTGTTATAGGAACGCCCAGAGTAAGGTGTTAAAACAGCATTGTACATGGCAGACAGTTGGTGTCGAACCCCCCCACCTCTATTTAGGCTTGGTTTCTTTATTTTCACATAAATGGCCTCCTTAACACCTCTCTTGAACCAGTCACGTTCCTTTGCCAATATGTTAACATTACAATCTTCAAAGGTATGTCCTTTATCCTTAAGATGCAGGTACACGGCTGAGTCCTGACCCGAGGAATTGGCTCTTCTGTGCTGGGCCATACGTTGATGCAGTTGCTGTTTGGTCTCCCCCACATACAAATCAGAGCATTCTTCACTGCACTGCACCGCATATAAAAAATTAGCCATTTGCCAGCTAAGCTGGCATCAGCTAAGCCTCTAGGTGGAAAATGAGGCGGAAGGAGCAGTACAGGTGGCCAGGGGCAGGAGGCCTTCAGTCATGGGCATCAGCATCAGCAATAGGGGTGCTGTACTGAGATGTGATCCACGCCTCATTCATCTTGATGAATGTAAGGCGGTCCACATTCTCAGTGGAGAGACGGGTCCTCCTCTCCGTTACAACACCCCCTGCTGCGCTGAAGGTCCTCTCCGAAAGAACACTGGATGACGGGCATGAAAGGACCTCGATGGCATACTGTGCCAACTCGGGCCAGATACATCCTCGCCACCCAGTAGTCCAGTGGATCCTCAGTCTCTGATGTGGCTACACCGGCCCTGGATCCGATGTAGTCGGTGACCTGGCGACTGAGGTGTTGCCTGGTGGAGTTGCCAGTGGATGGGCCTGGCAACTGTGGCTGGAAGAACAGCCTGAAGTTGGCCGCGAGGCCGCCTCCAGTACTGCTGCTCCTCCTGTCAGGCACAGGGGGACGTGAGCCCTGTTGATCCCCAACATCAGGTGCTGTAGGCCTGCCAGCACCTGGGAAGGCAGAACAGAGGCAACGTAGCAGTGTTGCCTCATAGTGCTGCATTCTACCTTCCCTCTGAGATGCGGGGATAAACTCCGACACTTTACCCTTATAGCGGGGATCTATAAGGGTGGCCACCCAGTACTGCTCCTTCTCTTTGATGGCCTTAATCCTGGGGTCCTTGCGAAGGCATTGCAGCATGAAAGAGCCCATGCGCCGCAAACTGCCTGCCGCAGAGGACCCCATGTCCTCGATGTCACTGAGGACAGTAGTGTCGGGCTCAACCTCTCCCCAACCACGAATGACATGTGGTACTTGGGAGGGTTGAGATGTCCCCCTAGAGGAATGCCCCATTTCCCCTTGGTCCAGGTCACCTAAATCCCCCTCCTCATCATCGGACGGCTGCTCTGCACCGTGATGTTCGGGCTCGGAAAGCATCACGGTGTCGGCGTCCTCCTCTTCCAGTGCCTGCTGCTCAACAGCGAGTGCCCTGTCGAGTATGCCGCGCAGAGTGTGCTCCGCAATGGTGGCATCATTGTGGCTTACCATCCTGGTGGCCTCCTCAAATGGCGCGAGCACACGGCAGGCATCTCTAATCAGCAGCCACTGCCTGGGTAACAGCAAACCCAGGTCCCCAGAGCCTGATCTTGCCTCGTACTCGTACAAGTAGTCTATGATGGCTCGCCTCTGCTGGAGCAGCCTCAGCAACATCATAAGACTAGAGTTCCAGCGGGTGGGGGTGTCACAAATCAGGCGGTTCTGCGGCAGACCATTCTGCTGCTGAAACTCGGCCAGACGAGCTGTGGCCGTGTATGACCACCTGAAGTGACTGGACACCCTCCTAGCCATCCTCAGTACCTCCTGGAGACCAGGGTACTTGGTGAGGAACCGCTGGACGACCAGGTTGAGAACGTGTGCCAGGCAAGGAACATGTGTGACTCTGCCCATGCGAAGGGCAGACAGGATATTGGTGGCATTGTCACACACGACCTTGCCTATTGAGAGGTGGTGTGGGGTCAGCCACCTCTCAACCTGCCCTTGCAGTGCTGCCAGCAACTCGGCCCCAGTGTGGCTCCTATCACCGAGGCACACAAGCTGCAACACTGCATGGCACCATCTCGCCTGGCACGAAGCATAGGCTCTGGGGGGGCACGGAGCTGTCCGGGAAGAGGGCTCACCGGATGAGGAGGGGGGGATGGAGACTGGCGTATCACCAATGCGTGGTGGTACCACCATCTCCCCACTTGCGCTCCGTGCCGCGTCTCTGCCGGCTAGCAGAGTGACCCATTGGGCGGTAAATGACACATACCGCCCCTGTCCGTGCTTGCTGGACCACGCGTCCATAGTAATGTGGAGACACTTGCCCACACTGTGGTCCAGCGAAGCAGATATATTGCCCTGCAGATGGTCGTGCAGGGCTGGTACTGCCTTCTGGGCAAAGTACCTACGGCCAGGGACCTGCCACTGTGGTGTGCCAATGGCCACAAACTCCCTGAACGCTGCACTGTCTACCAGGCTGAAAGGTAGCAGCTGCACCGCCAGGAGTTTGGCTAAGCCGGCAGTGAGACGTTGGGCTTGGGGGTGACTGGGGGACAGTTCTGCCTCCGCTCCAACAACTGGGGAAGAGAGACCTGCCTTTTAGCTGACGCTCCAGCAGCTGTGTCAAGAGGCCTCTTAACACCGCGTGCTGGGGCCAAAGGCTGCCTCTCCTCCCTAACTTCCACCGAGGAAGCAGCTGATGGGGCCGGAGGGGGAGGAGGAGGAACGGTGGCTACCTGGGCACGAGGTAGGGAACGTGTGGGTGCCTGCACGTTCCCTGTCCGCTGCTCCCACCGGGCAAAGTGGTGCAGAATCATATGCCTCCTCATAGAGGAGGTGCCCAAATGTGATGTGGTCTTCCCACGGCTAACACGTTGCAGGCACAACTTGTACACTGCAACTGTGTTGTCACCTGGAGCCAGTGAGAAGAACTCCCACACCGCTGAGCCACCGGCACGACTCGGAGCAGAGGTCACCTGCTGCTGTGGGGCACTGGCACCAGATCTCATTGGTGCCGTACCTCCACGTGCACCACTAGGTGCACTGCCTCTGCCCCGGCCCCTGCCCCCAGTCCTGCCTCTGGGTTCAGGATTGTGCTCATGCTCTGAGGGACATCCCTCAGAGACACTATCCTCCTCCTCTCTCACAGAGGGCACCCATGGACGATCGGTGACCTCATCGTCCACTTCCACCTCCTCAATACTGGAGGCTGCATCACTAACAGCAGCAGCATCTGGAACCTCACCCCCTGCATTAGTTCCATGGCTGCTCACAGACTGCTGCGTGACATCGTCAGCCTCCTGTCCCCCTGTGCACTGAGCACTTTCCTCCGCCTCGGGCGACAGGAAAGATTGTGCATCAGTGCACAGCTCCTCCTCAAGCACACTAGCCCCACACATAGTGTGCGAAAACATATCCTGAGACTCCTCCTCCGGATCCCCGAAGGTACGGGCCATGTGGGCAACGAACTCCTGATAGAGCGGATCAGGTTCCATGCCCACAGTAGGAGCCTCAGGTGAGGAAGGAGAAGGCACAATATCTACAGTAGCAGCTCGGCTGCTCTGTGCCTGTGAGGAGGTGGATGACGAAGGCTGGGTAATCCACTCTACTACCCGCCTTCCTTGATCAGAAGGGATATCCCTAGCCCGGCTACCCCTAAAAATATCGGGCACGGTAACCCGGCTGCCCTGCGAAGGGCCAGGTAGCTCCTGGCCAGAGCCTTCAGTAGGCTCTCCTCTGCCTCTCCCTCTCCCTCCACGTGCAGAAGCACCCCTGCTCCTGGGTCTCCCTCTTGCCCTGCCAGGCATTTCCCTCTCCCAAATTATCCCCCAAAAAATTAATATATATATATATATATATACACACACACACACACACACACACACAAACACAAACACAAAGCAACAAAACAACGCAGAAGCAAACAAATAAACACAAAGCTTTTTTTTTCACTAACAAAAAAACAAACAGATAATTTTTTTTTACACTAAAAGCACAAATAGGACACAGACACAACTGACAGCAAACAGCAGATTAGACAGCAAAAGCTGCTGATTGCTGCTAAAGGCAGCACTGTCAGCTACACAAAACACACAGACACTGACACACAGATACAGAAATACAAACAAAAACACAGGACACCTAGACCTCTAAACGGTCTAACACAAAATGTGTCCAAAGGACTTACAGGGGGGTTAGTCCTTAAAAGGACTTTTGGGTCTCACAAAGTTAGTCCTTAAAAGGACTGTTGGGTCTCAAGATGTGTGAATACAGGGGTGGGTAACAACAAGTGCTAAACCACCACACTGAAATCCACACACAGAAAGCTCAAAAAGCTCAAAAAGCGCAAAAATCTCTCTCCAACTCCTACACTGTCAGGTCTCCACTAAACACTCTCCAACACACTGACAAAATGTCGCCTGTGAAGCAGCCTTTTATACCCAGGGGGCTGGCAATAATCATGTTAGCTGCCATTGGCTAATTTGGGTCATGTGGCTTGCTCCGTCTTGAAAATAAGCCCCAAAAATTTGAATTTACAAGAATGTCTCGTTTTTCCGAAAATTCTCGTAATTACGAGGATCTTCGGGTTTTCCGGGCCCCGGAAGATCGCGGATTCTCGTAATTACGGAGATACTCGTATTTTCGAAAATTTTCGTAAAAAAAAAAAATCCGCGGTTCGGAAGTTCGGAAGGCGGAAAATCCGGAAAATCCGGAATAATCCGCCGTTCGCGGACGTGATAAATCCGCGGCGGATCCAGGTTCGGGTCCGCGAACCGGCCATCTCTAGTCAAGAAGCAGTTTCCAGGAACAGCCAATAGTAAAAGCCACAAAGATGATGTTACGGACAATCCAAGGTGGTTGTTCCAGAAGCTGCCTACTCTGCTGCTGTCATGTGACCCAATAGAGAAGGATTTGGGGTTATTGTGGACAGTAGTCTTAGTAGTGTTAAGCAATGTCATGCTGTGTCTACTAAAGCAGATAAAATGATTCCCTGTTTAAAAAAAAGAGCATAGCGTCATAGGAACGGGGAACAATCCCTTGTAAGGCTTAAGGGCACTGCCACACCGAATCACAAGCGTAATCGCACGCAGTCGCACCCGATCAATGTGCGATTTAGCTACAATTGCGCTTGCGATTTCACCTTTTGAGATTTATATCGTATGCAATTGTGCATAAATATGCGGGTTGCATGCATTGCAACGGATTGTCAACTGCAACGCTCCTGAAATCAAGTGATTTCGCTAGTGTGGCCTACCCCAACTCAATGTAAAAAAAATCACCGTTTTATAAATATGGTTGAGCAGTTATGGGCTCAATGTATAGTGATATAGGGTGACAGGTGAAATGGCGAAATGCAGCAGCATGAGTTTGGGATTTTGCCAAATCCCCCATAGGCGACTAATGTATAAGATAAGGTCTGTTGGTCTGGGGATTCACATTTGTACATGGATAGAAAATTGGTTAATGAATAGGATGCAGAGAGTAGTTGTTAATGGGGCTTCATCATTATGGACTAAAGTGCTAAGTGGGGTGCCACAGGGTTCTGTGTTGGGGCCGCTTCTATTTAATCTATTTATTAATGATTTGGAAGTGGGTATTGTCAGTAAGGTTTCTGTGTTTGCTGACGACACAAAACTTTGTCGACCATTAAAAACTTCAGAGGATGTGCAATCGTTGCAAGAGGATCTAGATAGATTGTCACACTGGGCTGCTAAGTGGCAGATGAGATTCAATGTTGATAAATGTAAGGTGATGCATTTTGGACTTAAAAATCCTTGTGCTACTTATACTATAAATGGCTCTGTGTTAAGTGAGTCCCTGTTGGAAAGGGATCTTGGAGTTTTGGTGAATAACAAACTTAAAGGTAGCAAGCAATGCCAGGCAGCAACAGCCAGAGCCAGCATGGTATTGTCTTGTATAAAGAGAGGTATGGATTCAAGGGAGGAAAATGTCATTCTCCCTCTTTACAAAGCATTGGTAAGGCCTCATTTGGAATATACAGTGCAATTTTGGAATCCTGTGTACAAAAAGGACATCTTTGAAATGGAGAGAAGAAGAAGGGCAACTAAATGAATAAGGGGAATGGGGAACTTTATTATGTAGACAGATTGGATAAGTTACAATTACAGTATGCACACTAGAGAAAAAGCACTTGCATAGGGATACGAGTACTGTGTATGTTTTAATTAATGGGCCATACAATAAACTATCCAGTGGGTTGTTCACTGATATAATATGTTAGAGGATACACAGACGTCCCTTATGGCTGGAAGAACCCTTCTGAAAGGGTTTATCACTGTGAGAACGGTAAAACTATGGAATGGAACAATGTGTTCAATTGGACATGTTGATGGCAAGTTCATTGGATAATTTTCTAAATATAAAGAAGGTTGAACCTTACTGGAATTGATACACAAATTTGAAGTTGATACAGGGATATTTTTGATTGCCAGGAAGGATTTTTTTCCTCTTCATATTGTTTTGTACTTTGTACAAATGTGAACTGTTACATATTAGATCTTTGTAACACTCTTGGAAAGTTATATTCTAGAATTTAGTGGGAAGAGACTTCCTTCCTATATAAGGACATAAGACTGGAAAAATATTAAAATAATAATAAATCTATTATTTGCAAAAAAACCAGCAAAAAAACTACAAAGGAAAAAATATTTTAAAGGGTATGTCCACTTGCATACACATCCAAATACAGCCACTAATACATACACACATAGGAAAAAGTAACACACCAGAGTTACAATCTTTTACAGTAGCCATGGGAATGTGATGTTCCCATTGGTTTTGGAAGCTTATGCAAGGTCCCCTATCCCAACCATGAAAAGGTATCTTCTGTACATGCCCCATCAGAGGGTGATCGAGCAGGCAGTCAGGTAACATAGGAGTTGCTGGCTTACAAAAATTGTGCTTCTGTAACTACTAAAGCAAGAAGCAGAGGAGGCTGAAAACCTAGGTATGTGGATAATTAGACATGTACATTTGAATGGACACAGCCTTTAAAGTCAGGAGAGAGATATAAATGTGTAAATTACCTGTATTGATCTGTAGAATAAACTACATTGTTCACTAACAGATGTTCACTAACACAAGCATCTAAAACTCTTTGTCTTCCAGCAGACAATGATAACTGATAGAGAGAGGGCTAAATAAGTTTCTAAAGTTAAATATTATTGAAAGATGCTGGTCCTTTCTGGTTGCTTTTATGACAAAAATAGTGCAACACTCCAAAGAAATGAGAAACCCTTGATAAAGTGAAGAGGTTCACCCGGAATGTTGCTGGAGACTCTCTCACTGATGGGTGAATAAAGCAGCACTTTCTGCAACTCAAATTTCTTTGGAGTGCCCTGTTGCAAGTTTTTGATGGTATAATTTGATCGGAGATCAGTACGGTCAGCAACAGATAACCGTTTAGAGGAGTGGTTTTAATTAGTTGTGAGTTGATATATGATTGCTTTTATTAGTCACTAGCAAAATACCCGCGCTTCGCAGCGGAGATGTATTGAAATAACGTTTTTAGTAAGAAAGCAATAATGTATCAAGATTCTGTAATCACTCGGCACTTGATATATTAAAGAAAGACAATTCAATAAGCTTTACGATAATGCAACACTCATTAACTTTCATTTAATATTATATTTTTTATTCAACTACACCCTGAATTTTTAGTAATGGTGGGTTCAGTCTTTACTGTGAAGAGGTTCAAACTTCTCTCCCCCCCCCCCCCATTCACCCCCACCCTAAAAAAATATATTTTGTTAACCTTTTACTGGTAAAGGAGTATATGCATACCAAATTTGGTTGAAATTGGACCAACCAGTCTGTGCAATGTCAGATACTCACCGTTACAGGTGCAATGTCAGATACTCACCGTTACAGGTGGAATTTCGAAACGAAACCTGATTAACTTTTGTAAGTAAGGTGCAATGAATGAGCCTGCCAAATTTAAGCCGTCTGCCTCCACGGCAAGTTGGAGAATTAGTGATGAGTGAGTGAGTGAGTGAGTGAATGAGTGAGTGAGTGAGTGAGGGCTTTGCCTTTTATTAGTATAGAAGAAGGAATTGTTTTTCATTCTCAGGATCAACTGATGGGTAAAAAGCACGGACATCTATGCTAATTCAGTCTTTTTTTTTTAAACTGTAATTTTTATTTAGAAATTTTTCAATAAAATACAACATTTTATCATAACTATAAGATAGTATTGTATATCTATGATCAGACAAATTTCCAATGGTCTCTATCCCCTTTCTCTCCCTGGGTCACTTCTGTTTAATCTGTTTATAAATGACTTAGAAGGGGCATTGAGAACAAGGTCTCTGTGTTTGCTGATGACACTAAACTATGCAGAGCTTTGGAAACTTCCAATGATGTGCAAGTGCTGCAAGCAGACCTAGATAGATTATCAAAATGGGCAGTAGAATGGCAGATGGGATTCAATGTTGATAAATGTAAGGTGATGCATTTGGGATTTAATAATCCCTGTGCCACCTACACCATAAATAACTCTGTGTTAAGTGCATCTGTAACGGAAAAAGATATGGGGGTTCTGGTAGATAACAGACTTAGCTGTAGCAAACAATGCCAGGTAGCAACAGCTAGAGCTAGCAAGATATTGTCTTATATAAAGAGGGGAATAGATTCAAGGGAGAAAAATATTATTCTCCCTCTTTACAAGGCACTGGTAAGGCCTCATTTGGAATATGCAGTGCAGTTTTAGGATTACATATACAGAAGATATACATCTTGGAAATGGAAGCAGTTCAGAGAAGGGCTACTAAATTAATAAGGGGAATGTGGGGGGCTTGAATATGCAGGCAGATTAGACAAGTTAGGGCTGTTTACATTGGAGAAGCGACATTTGCGTAGGGATGTGATCACTTTATAAAAATGCATTAATGGGCCAACAGTGGAACTGTCTTCCAGCAGATGTGGTAAAGGCAAGTTCGTTGAATAGCTTTAAAAGAGGGATAGATACGTTTATAAAACTAAAAATATTGAGAATTACTGGTATTAATACATATACTGTAGTTCTGTTTGGTACGGGGATACTCTATAATATTCAGAATTACTAGTATTAATACATATACTGTAGTTCTGGTTGGTACAGGGATACTATATAATATTGAGAATTACTGGTATTAATACATATACTGTACTGCAGTTCTGGTTGGTAGAGGGATACTCTAAAATATTGAAAATTACTGGTATTAATATATATACTGTAGTTCTGGTTGGTACAGGGATACTATATAATATTGAGAATTACTTGTATTAATACATATACTGTAGTTCTGGTTGGTATGGGGATACTATACAATATTGAAAATTACTGGTATTAACACATATGCTGTAGTTCTGGTTGGTACAGGGATACTATATAATATTGAAAATTACTGGTATTAATACATATACTGCAGTTCTAGTTTGTACAGGAATTCTATATAATATTGAGAATTACTGGTATTACTACATATATAATGTAGTTATGGTTGGTATGGGGATACTATATAATATTGAGAATTACTGGTATTAATACATATACTGTACTGCAGTTCTGGTTGGTAGAGGGATACTATATAATATTGAAAATTACTGGTATTAATACATATACTGTAGTTCTGGTTGGTACAGGGATATTATATATTATTGAGAATTACTGGTATTACTACGTATATAATGCAGTTCTGGTTGGTACAGGGACACTATATAATATTGAGAATTACTGGTATTAATACATATATTGTAGTTCTGGTTGGTAAAGGGATACTATATAATATTGAGAATTACTGGTATTAATACATATACTGTAGTTCTGGTTGGTACGGGGATACTATATAATATTGAGAATTACTGGTATTAATACATATACTGCAGTTCTAGTTGGTACAGGAATTCTATATAATATTTAGAATTACTGGTATTACTACATATATAATGTAGTTCTGGTTGGTATGGGGATACTATACAATATTGAGAATTACTGGTATTAATACATATACTGTACTGCAGTTCTGGTTGGTAGAGGGATACTATATAATATTGAAAATTACTGGTATTAATACATATACTGTAGTTCTGGTTGGTACAGGGATACTATATAATATTGAAAATTACTGGTATTAATACATATACTGTAGTTCTGATTGGTACGGGGATACTATACAATATTGAAAATTACTGGTATCAACACATATACTGTAGTTCTGGTTGGTACAGGGATACCACATAATATTGATAATTACTGGTATTAATACATATATTGTAGTTCTGGTTGGTACAGGGATACTATATAATATTGAGAATTACTGGTTTAAATACATATATTGTAGTTCTGGTTGGTACAGGGATACTATATAATATTGAGAATTACTGGTATTAATACATATACTGTGTGGTTGGTACATGGATACTATATAATATTGAGAATTACTGGTATTAATACATATACTGTAGTTCTGGTTGGTACAGGGATACTATATAATATTGAGAATTACTGGTATTAATACATATATTGTAGTTCTGGTTGGTACAGGGATACTATATAATATTGAGAATTACTGGTTTAAATACATATATTGTAGTTCTGGTTGGTACAGGGATACTATTTATTAATATTGAGAATTATGGATTAAGACAATATACTGTGTGGTGGTACAGGATTACTATAAATATGAGAATACTGGTATTAATACATATACTGTAGTTCTGGTGGTACAGGGATACTATATAATATTGAGAATTACTGGTATTAATACATATACTGTAGTTCTGGTTGGTACAGGGATACTATATAATATTGAGAATTACTGGTATTAATACAAATACTGTTTTCTGGTTGATCCAGGGATACATTTCAATTGCCATTTGGAGTCAGAAAGGAATTTTTCCCCCTTTCTTTGCAGTTTTTTTTTGGATCTTTGGATCAACTGTTTGGTAGGGCAAAAAAACCTTGATGGACGTATGTCTTTATTCATCCTCAATTTCTATGTTACTATGTTATTGTCATGCAGTCATACCAGTTATATTGGAGATCTCTCCTTCCGAACACTGGACACAGTCATAACAGCAGGACGGGGCTCCTTTTATTGGCGCTTTCCTATTCCCTGGGAGACAGTTATCTGTACATTGGGACCTTGGGATCTAAATAGAATATCAGAGTTTAGATACTATAATAGCTAAGAAATAAAACATAAAAACAATCACCTGATAAAAGTCCATCATTGATAAAATGAGTTAAAGGAACCTAAAGTCAAGGTGATTCCAAACTGTCTGCAAGATGATTTATTGTGCATGACATGACCCTAACTGCCCCTTATTAACTAGACAGTAAACAATAGAAGGTGAGATATATAAAATACCAGATATCACCATATAACCAGAGATGTCCGAACTTCGCAAAATCCGCTCCGCTCGAGGATCCGCGAATTATCGAGAAAATTCGAAAATCCGCGAGCGGACCCATTAAAATTTAAAAAAAACTCGAAAATACGAGAAATCCGCAGTTCGGAAGTTCGGAAGGCAGAAAATCCGGAAAAATCCGCCATTCGCGAACAGGATAAATCCGCGGCGGATCCGAGTTCGGATCCGCGAACCGGCCATCCCTACATATAACATCCCCCGTACATGTGACTGCACTCATGATAATAATCATTCACAATCAAACCATTACCTATCCCACTCGTGTCAATGTCAATGCACAAGAAATCTATTCACTCTAGATCCAGGGCCCATTACTTGTTAAATGTTCCATAGCAGGCACACAGGGTTCACATCTCCTGCAGTGATCTGCAACTGCTCCCCTCATCCAAGGTGACCTTGAACTAGGCCATAGGTTTTTTCAGTTCCTAAAGGCCCATGTTGATCATGCAAACTCATGAACCTATAAAGGAGCCCATGGCTAATGTTCAGTTTATCCCGTACTCTCTTTGGGTAGAGTATTTTTCATATAATCAGGGTCTTGATTAATAAAAACCTCCCTGACATGATGAATTATGGGATTATTATTTTGCAAATGAATCATATCTTGGGTTCTTAGTTGGAAATCCGTACATACCCCTAGTGTACTAGGGTAGCACAACATGGCAGGAACACTGTCCACCTCCAAGTGAGTCCACCAGGCAGAACTCAGAGAAAGCAATACATTCTCCTTGTACAGCTGCTGTGGCAGAATAAGCAGCTACTGCTGGACCTGGGATTTCTTCCCACTTGCTGTCCTCCTGCTGAGGAGGTAGACCAGGGAGTTTTGAAAGGGTATATGCCCCTATGTTCAGAGGAACATTTATCTTAAAAGAGAGTAACTTTGTGTTCTTTAATATTCTCCCCTTTCAACAGTCCATTTAGTGGATAGGAACCCTCAATAAACCTCCGATAATAACCACAACATCCCCAGAAAGATCTCAGCTCAGTTAGATTGCTTGGGTGTGGCCAATTTAGCACAGCTGCTACCTTTTCTGGGTCAGTGACAATGCCCCCGCCAGACACAATCAGGGAGATTCAATAAAAGTTCATATCGTTTAAAATGGTGCTAATTTCGCCCCAACCAATCAGATCTTATTTAACATTTGTAAGCTAACTGATTGGTTGGGGCAAAATTAGCACCATTTTAAACGATAAGAACTTTTATTGAATAACCCTGAATGTGTCCCACAAAACGCACAGATTTGTGGGCAAACTTACACTTGTCAATTGAGAGTTTCAGGCCTTCCTTTGGAAGATGGTCAAGCACACTGAAATTTTATCATGCTCCTCCAGGGTAGAGCCGAAAACAATAATGTCATTAAGATAAACTATGCAGTTATTATTATTATGGATTTATACAGCAAAAACATCTTCTGTAGCGCTGTACAATTCCATGTATACATTCACATCAGACCCTGCCCCAAAGAGCTTACAATCTAAGCACATTTTTTTGGCACATACAACCTATTAGTATGTCTTTATGATTGTGGGGGAAACCGGAGTGCCCGGAGGAAACCGGAACAAGAAAGGGGAGAACATACAAACTCCTTGCAGATGTGTCCAAGGGTGGAATCGAACTAAGGACTAGATTCAAGTTACCCAGGACCTTTTCCATAAGGCACTGAAAGGTAGCTTGATCCCCACTTTTCCCCTGAGGCCTTCGGGTAAATTTGGCAAATATAAGCTGTCTTTCCTGATCTTCTGCAGACATAAGAATTTGGTAATATCCAGATCCAAAATCTATCAAGTGCCTCATCAATCAAAATCAGGAATAGTGTGATTGTTTAGTGTTCTATAGTCCACACATAAGCGAACACTTCCATTTTTCTTTCAGACAAAAGCTATAGGTGAAGCATAAGGACTTCCACAATAATCTTTTGGTCTTTAATTTTTAAAAAAATACTCTCTGACATCATCAAGATCTTTGGTGGTGGTATTGCCGAGACCTTTCTCTAAAAGGTGCTGTCTTTTAATCGTATGGTGTGTTCAGCATTTTTAGCAAACTCTATGTGAATATCATCAATGGAAAACACATCACTGAAATGCTTGTGAAGGTTCTCATTCATCCAGGTCACGGTATATCTGTAATATTCATTCATCCAGGTCATGGTATATCTGTAATATTCATCCATCCAGGTCATCTGTAATATTCATCCATCCAGGTCATGGTATATCTGTAATATTCATTCATCCAGGTCACGGTATATCTGTAATATTCATCCATCCAGGTCACGGTATATCTGTAATATTCATTCATCCAGGTCATGGTATATCTGTTGTATTCAATTAGATCAACTGGACTTGAAATGTAGTTCTTGAAGACGTTTCGCTAGTCATCCAACTGGCTTTCTCAATTCAGAATGACTTGTACAAGAATCTGTGGCAATTATGTGAAAATAAAGAAACCAAGCCTAAATAGAGGTGGGGGGGTTCGACACCATCTGTCTGCCATGTACAATGCTGTTTTAACACCTTACTCTGGGCGTTCCTATAACACCTCTTAGCCACTATCCAATCCCACACTTAACACCTGGCTGTGATATGCTAATTGGGATTTTCCAGGGTACATAATTGCCACAGATTCTTGTACAAGTCATTCTGAATTGAGAAAGCCAGTCGGGTGACTAGCGAAACGTCTTCAAGAACTAAACTTCAAGTCCAGTTGATCTAATTGAATATAACAGATACATCACTGAAATGTGCCAGCCTACTCTCCAGCATCTGTCGGTGTTCTGGGGGTCATCAGAATCATCGAGATTAAAATTTAGCTGAGTCTCTGATACTCCCAAGCCGAAACCGGTCTGTAGTTTGTGCTCTGGTTTTGCATGTAGCTTGTGGAATGCTGTAAAAGTCTTTTTAAAAACAAAGTGTTCCTAAGAGCTTCCATGTGTAAACATGTTAAATTCCCAGAAATCATTGTTCCTTATTTGCATATTGCTGAAAAGGGAGTATCAAAGCCTGAATTCTCTCCCTATCTTATTTAATGTATTAGTGACGACACTCCCAATTTGACAGGTAAAGAGTCTAAACATTCCATAGGGTAGCAGTGGGTTCCTGTCTGCCAGGCTGGAATTACTATGGAATGAGAGGTGATGTTTTTTACAGTGGGCATTTGTAATGGTAATCCTTCCTCTCTGGAACTACAGTATCTCCCAGCCATTCTTTGAAACCTCTACAGGTTTAGTTTCTAACAGAAAGAAACTTCCACTTGAAACAGGTACAATCTCCACATAGAATCGGAGGATTTGCACAACCCCTGGTGGAAGCTCTACTGACTGCCAAGGGTTTTCAACACAACCCCCAGAAAATTCAGGAACAAATGTCTGGCAAATCTCCTGCAGCTCTGGAGCTACTGGCAATACTTAATGAAACTTAATAAAGGCTTCCTCGACAGCTTTTACATTGGTTTTTTCAACCTGTGGGGGCTCACATAAGCAATGACTTTAAGTGGGGGATCATTGTCTCCGACTAATCCAGGGATGTGTAGTTGTGGCAACCATCCATGTAAACAGGACCTTTCTCCACACCAAAAACTGGCACAGAACCCACAGGCTGCAGTGGAATATGACTGAGGAATTGCTGGTAGAAAGGCCTGTGAATAATAGTCAATTGAGAGCCCGTGTTGAACAGTGCAGTGGCGGGTAGGCCATTTTCAAGTTAAATGTGCATCTACGCCTCACACCAGGGAGAACTACACCTTTTGCTTGATAGCTGTCCCACCTTGCTTTCAATGTCTATCTGGTCGGCAAGTGTAATCAGGGGGCTGACACTTTGAATATTTCATGGAAGCCTCTGCTTTCTTCTCTGTCACACCCCTGACATGAGCAGTTCTCAGTTTTATTAGGGAATGTAACTGCTTCTTTCTCCTTCACCTAGTTCAAGAGCTCACCAAGTGTTGGTGGAGACCCATGATGATACATAATTTGAAGTTCAATGGCTACGGGGTGGCCACCCAGCATCCCATACATGAGCTGGTTTTGCCGTTTTTCATGAACTTTTTAAAGATATTTTTAGACACCAGCTCCCACAGAACATCTTCCAACCGTCGGATAAAAGCAGAAACATTCTCTTTCTCCCTTGGTTTTAAACATGTAGAGCCAAGTATGAGGATTGTCCCAGGTGCCATACACATCTTCTAATGCCTTTAAACAGTCTATAGCAGAGGCGTCAGGATGGCCCTTGCAAAACAGTTTTACCACTTGAAATTTAATAGATGCCACTTGTGCAGGATACTCGTGTATATATAATTAAAACAAACAAACAAATATAAAAACCAATTGTTAAAACCAAAGATTATACCTAGTTCCAATCAATAAAATATCATATATAAAAATGAGATACACTTACACTTTGCAGTGGTTGATTAATAAGGTGTTTTCAGTGTGTTCCTATTAGTCTCGTAGGAGTTGCTCACAGTTTCTGTGTTTCTTAATTTAACAAGAAATGGGCTAGTTCCCACTTGAATAAACTCAAAAAATCCTTTTATTTGTCTCACTTTAAAATTACAGATTAAAAAGGAGTTAAAAGCAATAAAAAGCCGATCAACGCGTTTCACCTATTTATAGGCTTCCTCAGGATCATATATTAGGATGTGCATTGACAAAAACTATTTATACCTTTCAATTTCGTGGGCTAGAGAAAACCAGAAAGAACATATGCGCTCCACCTATGGAACGCATATTCTACAAGACCTCCAAGGGGATACTGTGGATAATCGCCAATATAGCATCATAGGAGAGTGTACAGCACGGCACCAAGCAGCATCCTATTGGCGCTACATTAATGTGCAATACTCAAACCTTGGGTATTCTTCCTTTCCCGGGCGAGCCTCCGCTGCTGCTGTTCAGAAAAAGAACAGAGCAGAAGCAGTAAAGAGGCATTGGAGTGACAGGAAGCGGTGGAGGATCACAAACTTGTAAATATGATTTCTCTGTCTGGGAGCAGATTTAACAGATTTAAACTAAATGGTTTAAAGTGGTGCTGGTTATATTAAAAGTTTTTCTAATTTCTCAAAAATGAATAAAGATAGAACAATACTTTTTGCAGCACAAAAAAACAAATGCATCACTAACCATGACATATATTCTAAAATTAATTAATATGCAAATATTTTTTTTCCGGTTCAACATACCTTTACCTTATAATCACCCCAACAAACTATTAATATATTTTTGAAAACATACATGTCCAGTTACACAGGGCTGTCATTCTTTTATTCATACATGCAGAATTCCACATGCAATTTTACATAGAAATGTTACATTTTTGCAGATATTCTTAAAAAAGCCACAAAGTGGGCGTAACCACTAAATATCAATCTTCTGCGTGTTGTGATAAAATGGTACCCGACTTGCATCATTGCACACAGAGATACGGCCAGCAAAATAGCCTCCAAATAGCCAAAACTTACATTACGGTTGTATTTTTTAGACACTACACCCCTATTTATATAAAGTTTCTGTTGATCCTGGGATATTTGTATTTATATTATTGCTGAGCAGGTTGGACTTGATGGAGGCTTTCTGCAAGCAATAAGCTTGGTTTTACTTGATCTGATTGATTTCCCTGCTTATTCTTATGCATTTTATTGGGCATACACAGGGAGATTCAATAAAAGTTCTTATCGTATAAAATGGTGCTAATTTTGCCCCAACCAATCAGATCCTATCATCTGATTGTTTGGGGCAAAATTAGCACCATTTTTAACAATAATAACTTTCAGTGAATAACCCTGTTAGTATCTTTAATTTGGTCAGTGACACCAAGTGGATGTCTGGGGTTTTTGGTTTCAATGTGTCTATTTTGGAGCTAATTATTAGGGACACAAAAGGAAGAAATGGAGAAACAGATATGCTATAGTTGGTCAGGTGTCAGGTATGTTGAATTATCTTATCCACTGTTTTCATGCTAAGCAGGCCATTTTATCTGTGGGTGGTCGCTCCTTTCTAATTTGTGTAGATGGCTTTAGACTGTCCCTGTTCCAGTTACCATGTTAGGAAAAACTAAATATTAACACACCCTGTCAAGCCCAGGGGCTAAAATTTTCATGCAGGGCAGCCACCTGGAACCGTGCTCCAACACCCAATAGCAATGGCTGCTTCCCAAAGCCAGACCATAACTCCCAATGGAAAATAGGCAGCCAGCTGGTTCCCATATAAACAACTTCAAGGCTTTATTCCATCATTCTAAAAGCATATATCAAAAAACATAGAGGCGGATACATTCTAAGCGTTTCATGGCATGTTGCAATATACAGCAATATTACCACCAACTATTGAACCAAAAACATTTTAAAGGGCAAGTGAAATCCATCTTACTTTATTGTTCTGTGTCTTCCATGTAACTGAAGTCCTGTTGATGTTTATCTGGTCCACAGAATCCCATTGTGATGACCCAACAATCTTTTTCCGTATTGCGTTATTTATAACATTGTTATAGATTCCGTATCCAGTCACATACTCTCCATATTCATTGAAAAATAACCTCTCTCCATGTTGGGATTTATACTGAAGCTTTTCCAAATAGCGATGTAACTGTTACAGTCAATAAACATATTTTATCATTAAATAAAGTCCAGCTAATGGAGAACTAATCATAAAAAGTCAACTTAGCCCAATTTATTAAATTAAAGGGACACTAAACCAATACTATCAAGTACAGTAATGTATAGATTATTCACAGGGAGGCAAGATTATGTACTCCTACTTCCCTGTGAATAACAGAACACCTTGGTAACAGGGATAAACCTACCTACCAACGATCCCCATACGACTTCTCCCCAGCAGATGGAGCTCTGTCCCGACTGAACTACTATCTTTTCAGCATGCGCAATGCACAGCGTGGATGCCATCTGGGAAAAAGCAATTAGTGTCCCTTTCATGCATATGCATAAATAATAACGCTTAATGACAAATGTTTCCTTTCATATAAAAAACCTTGTTCAGCCACAAGAAATAATGTACAATTTACATATTAATCTTTCAATTTTGAAAGCTATTTAGGTACAACATCTGATTGGTTGTTGAAAATGAATAGCACAGACAAGCTTTTCCACCTCTTAATCTACCAGCCCCTATGTTTCCTGAGATATTTGCAGAAGTTGTTTTCCAGCCTTGCAGGGGAGCTGATAAAGAATGAAACTTGTAATGTTATTTGGTGATAGAAACAGTACAGTATAGTATAGTACAGTATTGTACAGTATAGTATAGTATAATATAGTATAGCACAGTATAGTACAGTACAGTGCAGTATAGTACAGTATAGTATAGTATAATATAGTATAGCACAGTATAGTACAGTATAGTATAGTACAGTACAGTATAGTATAGTACAGTATAGTACAGTACAGTATAGAATAGTACAGTATTGTACAGTATAGTATAGTATAATATAGTATAGCACGGTATAGTACAGTACAGTACAGTATAGTATAAATATAGTATAGCACAGATAGTACAGTATAGTATAGTACAGTACAGTGTTGTACAGTATAGTATTGTACAGTATAGTACAGTGTTGTACAGTATAGTATAGTACAGTATAGCACAGCATAGTATAGTACAGTATAGTATAGTACAGTATAGTATAGTATAATATAGTATAGCACAGTAGAGTATAGTATAGTACAGTGTTGTACAGTATAGCACAGTATAGTACAGTATAGTACAGTATAGTATAGTATAGTTGGTATAGTATAGTATAGTCAGTATAGTTAGTATAGTCTGCTAAAGAATGAAACTTGTAATGTTATTTGGTGATGAAAACAGTAAAGTATAGTATAGTACAGTATTGTACAGTAAGTTATCTGTATAGATAGTATAGTCAGTTAGTATAGTAAGTCTGATAAAGAATGAAACTTGTAATGTTATTTGGGTGATAGAAACAGTACAGTATAGTATAGTACAGTATTGTACAGTATAGTATAGTATAATAGTATAGCACAGTATAGTACAGTACAGTACAGTATAGTATAATATGTATAGCACAGTATAGTACAGTATAGTATAGTACAGTACAGTGTTGTACAGTATAGATTGTTACAGTAAGTACAGTGTTTGTACAGTATAGTATAGTACAGTATAGCCCAGCATAGTATAGTACAGTATAGTATAGTACAGTATAGTATAGTATAATATAGTATAGCACAGTAGAGTATAGTATAGTACAGTGTCGTACAGTATAGCACAGTATAGTACAGTATAGTATAGTACAGTATTGCACAGTATAGTATAGTTTAATATAGTATAGCACAGTACAGTACAGTACAGTATGTACAGTATAGTATTGTTAATTTGTATAGTATAATATAGTATAGCACAGTATAGTACAGTTCAGTAGTATAGGACAGTATGTACAGGACAGTTATGTATAGAATAGTGTAGTTAGTAGTATAGTATAGTACAGTATAGTATAGAATAGTGTAGTACAGTACAGTATAGTACAGTACAGTGTTGTACACTATAGTATAGTACGTATAGTACAGTGTTGTACAGTATAGATAGTACAGTATAGCACAGTATAGTATAGTACAGTACAGTATAGTTAGTACAGTATAGCATAGTATAATATGTATAGCACAGTGCAGTATAGTATGACAGTGTCGTACAGTATAGCACAGTATAGTACAGTTTAGTATAGTACAGTAAAGTACAGTATAGTATAGTACAGTATAGTACAGTATAGTATAGTATATTTATAGTATAGCACAGTATGTACAGTATAGTATAGTATAGTATAGTACAGTGTCATACAGTATAGTAAGTATAGTATAGTACAGTATAGTATTGCACAGTATAGTATAGTACAGTGTCGTTACAGTATAGTATAGTACAGTATAGTATAGTATATGTATATATAATAGTATAGTTATAGTATAGTACAATGTCGCACAGATAATTAGTACAGTATATACAGTATGTACAGATAGTATAGTAAAATATAAATAAATAAAAATAAAATAAAATATAGTTAGAACAGTTAGTATAGTATAGTACAGTTTAGCACAGTATCATACAGTATAGTATAGTACAGTGTCGTACAGTTAGTACATTATAGCACAGTATCATACAGTATAGTACAGTATAGTATAGTATAATATAGTATGTACAGTACAGTATGTACAGTTTAGCACAGTATAGTATAGTACAGTTTAGCACAGTATCATACAGTATAGAATAGTATAGTACAGTACAGTGTCGTACAGTATAGCACAGTATCAATACAGTATAGTACAGTAAGTATAGTACAGTTTAGCACCAGTATCATACAGTATAGAATAGTATAGTATAGCACAGTATAGTACAGTACATACAGTATAGTATAGTATAGTACGTAATATAGACAGTACAGTATAGTAAGTACAGTATAGTATAGTACAGTATAGTATAGTACAGTATAGTACAGTGTCATACAGTAAAGTACAGTGTCATACAGTATAGTATAGTACAGTACATTGTCGTACAGTATCATACAGTGTCGTACAGTATCACAGTATTATACAGTATAGCATAGTACAGTATCAACAGTATAGTATAGTATAGTATAGTAAGTATAGTACAGTGCAGATAGTGCAGTGTTGTACAGTATCATACAGTATCCTACAGTATAGTACAGTACAGTAAGTATCGTACAGTACAGTACAATATCATACAGTATAGTACAGTACAGTAAAGGATGGTGTAGTACAGTACAGTACAGTATAGTGCAGTGTTGTACAGTATCATAGTATAGTACAGTATAGTATAGTTACAGTGTTGTACAGTATCATAGAGTATATTATAGTACTAGTACAGTATCATAGAGTATAGTATAGTATAGTATATCAGTATAGAATAGTACAGTACAGTGTCTTACAGTATCATACAGTATATATAGACAGTACAGACAGTAAGTGCAGTGTCATACAGTATAGTACAATATAGTACAGTGTTGTACAGTATCATACAGTATAGATAGTACAGTACAAATAGTATAGCACAGTACATATATACCAGTATAGTTATGTATAGTACAGTACAGTACAGATGTAAGATAGTACAGTACGTATAGTATAGTAACAGTACAGTATATAGTATAGTACAGTAATATTACAGTATAGTATAGTATAGTACAGTCAGTACAGTATTAGTATAGTATAGTACAGTATAGTATAGTTAGTATAGTATAGTATAGTATAGTCAGTACAGTATAGTATGTGATAGTACAGTTAGTATAGTATAGTCAGTCAGTATAGTATAGTATAGTACAGTATAGTATAGGAAGTATAGTAAGTATAGTACAGTACAGTGATAGTTACAGTATAGTTATAGTACAGATGGTTGACAGTTATACAGTAATAATATAGTATAGTACTGTATAGTATAGTACAGTGTTGTACAGTATCATACAGTTAGAGTATAGCATAGTACAGGATAGCTATACAGTACAGTGTGTACAGTATCATACAGTATAGTATAGGTACATTACAGTGTTGTACAGTATCATACGGTTCTAGCACAGTACGGCTTTATAGCACAGTACGTTATAGCACAGTGCGGTTATAGCACAACGATATTGAGTACAGTACAGTATAGAACAATACAGTATATTCACAGTATAGTACAGTACAGTATAGTATAGTACAGTATTGTACAGTATAGTATAGTATAATATAGTATAGCACAGTATAGTACAGTACAGTACAGTATAGTATAATATAGTATAGCACAGTATAGTACAGTATAGTATAGTACAGTACAGTGTTGTACAGTATAGTATTGTACAGTATAGTACAGTGTTGTACAGTATAGTATAGTACAGTATAGCACAGCATAGTATAGTACAGTATAGTATAGTACAGTATAGTATAGTATAATATAGTATAGCACAGTAGAGTATAGTATAGTACAGTGTTGTACAGTATAGCACAGTATAGTACAGTATAGTACAGTATAGTATAGTATAGTTGGTATAGTATAGTATAGTCAGTATAGTATAGTATAGTCTGATAAAGAATGAAACTTGTAATGTTATTTGGTGATAGAAACAGTACAGTATAGTATAGTACAGTATTGTACAGTATAGTATAGTATAATATAGTATAGCACAGTATAGTACAGTACAGTACAGTATAGTATAATATAGTATAGCACAGTATAGTACAGTATAGTATAGTACAGTACAGTGTTGTACAGTATAGATTGTTACAGTATAGTACAGTGTTGTACAGTATTAGTATAGTACAGTATAGCCCAGCATAGTATAGTACAGTATAGTATAGTACAGTATGTATAGTATAATATAGTATAGCACAGTAGAGTATAGTATAGTACAGTGTCGTACAGTATAGCACAGTATAGTACAGTATGTATAGTACAGTATTGCACAGATAGTATAGTTTAATATAGTATAGCACAGTAACAGTACAGTACAGTATTGTACAGTATAGTATGTGTATAATTTGTATAGTATAATATAGTATAGCACAGTATAGTACAGTTCAGTAGTATAGTACAGTATGTACAGACAGTTAGTATAGAATAGTGTAGTTAGTTATCGTATAGTATAGTACAGTATAGTATAGAATAGTGTAGTACAGTACAGTATAGTACAGTACAGTGTTGTACACTATAGTATAGTACGTATAGTACAGTGTTGTACAGTATAGTATAGTACAGTATAGCACAGTATAGTATAGTACAGTACAGTATAGTATAGTACAGTATAGCATAGTATAATATGTATAGCACAGTGCAGTATTAGTATTACAGTGTCGTACAGTATAGCACAGTATAGTACAGTTTAGTATAGTACAGTAAAGTACAGTATAGTATAGTACAGTATAGTACAGTATAGTATAGTATATATAGTTATAGCACAGTATAGTACAGTATAGTATAGTATAGTATAGTACAGTGTCATACAGTATAGTATGAGTATAGTATAGTACAGTATAGTATGCACAGTATAGTATAGTACAGTGTCGTACAGTATAGTATAGTTACAGTATAGTATAGTATATTATATATAATAGTATAGTATAGTATAGTACAATGTCGCACAGATAGTATAGTACAGTATAATTACAGTATGTACAGTATAGTATAGTAAAATATAAATAAATAAAAATAAAATAAAATATAGTTAGAACAGTTAGTATAGTATTAGTACAGTTTAGCACAGGATCATACAGTATAGTATAGTACAGTGTCGTACAGTTAGTACATTATAGCACAGTATCATACAGTATAGTACAGTATAGTATAGTATAAGTATAGTATGTACAGTACAGTATAGCACAGTTTAGCACAGTATAGTATAGTACAGTTTAGCACAGTATCATACAGTATAGAATAGTATAGTACAGTACAGTGTGTACAGTATAGCACAGTATCATACAGTATAGTACAGTAAGTATTAGTTAACAGTTTAGCACAGTATCATACAGTATAGAATAGTATAGTATAGCACAGTATAGTACAGTACATACAGTATAGTATAGTATAGTACGTATAGTTATAGACAGTACAGTATAGTAGAGTACAGTATAGTATAGTACGTATAGTATAGTACAGTATAGTACAGTGTCATACAGTAAAGTACAGTGTCATACAGTATAGTATAGTACAGTACATTGTCGTACAGATCATTACAGTGTCGTACAGTATCACAGTATATACAGTATGCATAGTACAGTATCATACAGTATAGTATAGTATAGTATAGTAGTATAGTACGTGCAGTATAGTGCAGTGTTGTACAGTATCATACAGTATCTACAGTATAGTACAGTACAGTAAGTATCGTACAGTACAGTACAATATCATACAGTATAGTACAGTACAGTAAAGGATGGTGTAGTACCGTACAGTACAGTATAGTGCAGTGTTGTACAGTATCATAGTATAGTACAGTATAGTATAGTTACAGTGTGTACAGTATCATAGAGTATATTATAGTACAGTACAGTATCATAGAGTATAGTATAGTATAGTATATCAGTATAGAATAGTACAGTACAGTGTCTTACAGTATCATACAGTATACATATAGGACAGTACAGTACAGTATAAGTGCAGTGTCATACAGTTATAGTACAATATAGTACAGTGTTGTACAGTATCATACAGTATAGTATAGTACAGTACAATAGTATAGCACAGTACATTATATACAGTATATTATCTATAGTACAGTACAGTCAGAGTAGATAGTACAGTACCGTATAGTATAGTAACATAAGATATAGTAGTACAGTAATATACAGTATAGTATAGTATAGTACAGTCACGTACAGTATAGTATAGTATAGTACAGTATAGTATAGTTAGTATAGTATAGTATAGTATAGCAGTACAGTATAGTATGTTGATAGTACAGTATAGTATAAGTATAGTAGTACAGTATAGTTATAGTATAGTACAGTATAGTATAGATAGTATAGTAAAGTATAGTACGTACAGTATAGTACAGTATAGTTATAGTACAGATGGTTGACAGTATATACAGTATAATATAGTATAGTACAGTATAGTATAGTACAGTGTTGTACAGTATCATACAGTGAGTATAGTATAGTACAGTATAGCTTAAGTAGTTGTGTACAGTATCATACAGTATAGTATAGTACATTACAGTGTTGTTACAGTATCATACGGTCTAGCACAGTACGGTTATAGCACAGTACGGTATAGCACAGTGCGGTATAGCAAACAGTATAGTTGATGTACAGTACAGTATAGAACAATACAGTATATCACAGTATAGTATAGTACAGTATAGTATAGTACAGTACAGTATAGTACAGTATAGTATAGTACAGTATAGCACAGTATAGTATAGCACAGTATAGTATAGTACAGTATAGTATAGCACAGTATATTATGTACAGTACAATTATAATACAGTATACTACAGCACTCAGTACAGTATAGTAAAGTATAATGTAGTATAGTATAATACAGTACAGTACAGTATAGTACAGTACAGTACAGTATAGTATAGTACAGTATAATACAGTACAGTATAGTATAGCACAGTATAGTATAGCACAGTATAGTATAGTACAGTACAGTATAGTACAGTATAGTATAGTACAGTATAGTATAGTATAGTATAGTATAGTACAGTATAGTATAGTACAGTACAGTATAGTACAGTATAGTATAGTACAGTACAGTATAGCACAGTATAGTATAGCACAGTATAGTATAGTACAGTATAGTATAGCACAGTATATTATAGTACAGTACAATATAATACAGTATAGTACAGCACTCAGTACAGTATAGTAAAGTATAATGTAGTATAGTATAATACAGTACAGTACAGTATAGTACAGTACAGTATAGTATAGTACAGTATAGTACAGTATAGTATAGTACAGTATAATACAGTACAGTATAGTATAGCACAGTATAGTATAGCACAGTATAGTATAGTACAGTACAATATAATACAGTATAGTACAGCACACAGTACAGTATAGTATAGTATAATGTAGTATAGTATAATACAGTACAGTACAGTATTGTATAATATAGTACAGTACAGTACAACAGTATAGTACAGTACAGTATAGTATAGTATAGTACAACACACAGTATAGTATAGTATAATGTAGTATAGTATAATACAGTACAGTACAGTATAGTATAGTATAGTACAGTACAGTACAACAGTATAGTACAGTACAGTATAGTACAGTACAGTATAGTAAAGTACTCTTAATCTACCAGCCCCTATGAAGGAGCAAGAAAGTCCAAAAAAAAAAGAAACGTTTTAATGTTTCAGGAGATATTTGCAGAAGTTGTTTTTCAGCCTGGCAGGGGAGCTGATAAAAAATGAAACTTGCAATGTTATTTGGTGATAGAAAGAGTACAGTATAGTATAGTACAGTGTCGTACAGTATAGTATAGTACAGTATAGCACAGTATAGAACAGTATAGTATAGTATAGTAAAGTACAGTACAGTATAGTATAGTACAGTATAGTACAGTATAGTATAGTATAATATAGTATAGCACAGTATAGTATAGTATAGTATAGTATAGTACAGTGTCGTACAGTGTCATACAGTACAGTGCAGTACAGTATAGTATAGTATAGTACAGTACAGTGTACTATAGTACAGTATAGTACAGTATAGTACAGTATAGTATAGTATAGTATAGTACAGTACAGTATAATACAGTATAGTGTAGTATAGTACAGTATAGTACAGTACCATGAAGTACAGTAAAGTACAGTAAAGTACAGTATAGTATAGTACAGTATAGTACAGTATAGTATAGTACAGTATAGTACAGTATAGTGTAGTATAGTACACTATAGTACAGTACCGTGAAGTACAGTTAAGTACAGTAAAGCACAGTAAAGTATAGTACAGTACAGTATAGTACAGTACAGTAAAGTATAGTATAGTATAGTATAGTACAGTATAGTATAGTATAATATAGTACAGTACAGTTTAGTACAGAACAGTATTGTATAGTAAGGTATAGTACAGTATTGTTTAGTACAGTATAGTCCAGTATAGTACAGTATTGTATAGTCCAGTATAGTACCGTATAGTACCGTATAGTATAGTATAGTATTGTATAGTATAGTACAGTATAGTACAGTATAGTGTAGTATAGTACAGTATAGTACAGTACCGTGACGTACATTTAAGTACAGTAAAGCACAGAAAAGTATAGTACAGTACAGTATAGTACAGTACAGTAAAGTATAGTATAGTACAGTATAGTATAGTACAGTATAGTACAGTACAGTACAGTACAGTATAGTACAGTACAGTACAGTACAGTATAGTATAGTATTGTATAGTACAGTACAGTATAGTACAGAACAGTATTGTATAGTAAGGTATAGTACAGTATTGTTTAGTACAGTATAGTCCAGTATAGTCCAGTATTGTATAGTGCAGTGTAGTACAGTATTGTATTGTACAGTATAGTCCAGTATAGTACAGTATTGTATAGTCCAGTGTAGTACAGTATTGTATTGTACAGTATAGTGTAGTACAGTACAGTGCAGTATAGTACAGTATAGTCTAGAATGGTATAGTACAGTATAGTATCTTCACCACTGAAGTTAAACTTACAGGCCTGGAATTACCCGGCTGTGAACGACGACCCTTTTTGAATATAGTAATTAAAGGATATGTCCACTGTAAAAACAAAAAAAGCCAGCAACTTTAAAGGAGTAAAGTCTATGGGATGGGAATAGTAAAAACAAATACACACCTTTAAAGTTTAAAGCCACAGCTATCCACTAAGTTTAACTTGTTTTTACAGTGTACATACCCTTTAAATCAGCCTTTTTCCAATCCAGAGGCACACTTCCAGACATGAGGGAATCTGCAAAAATAAGAAACAATGGCCTAGATAAAACTGAGCTATCCCTAAAGGCCAGTTCTTTTCTCTTTGACTTTAAATAATTCCAGTTCTATCTTTCCATTAGAATTCACCCACATGGGTGTCAAGCTCTTTTTGGTTTTGTTATCTAAACAGAAAAGGAGGCTGTGGGAGCTCCTATGGTAACATTAATATAGCATATGGTGGAAGTGCCACTGATCTGACCAAAACATTAGAACAAACAAGAAAATAGATGATCAATGCACATTCCTGGGCCCCATATATCAATTTAGTTACAATTTTATACATAAAAGTGAAAAACCTTCCAACCACGTCAAGGTAACATCAGTGGTTTACCTGGTTTCAGGAAGGTGTATATTCAACTGGACTCTGGAACAGGTGTGCTGTGGTGTGTGTGAAGATGCTGCCAGACTGTGTGAATCAAGGCTACTGGCAAAGCTTCCCAGAGACGATGGAAGGTTCACTCTTTCTAGACAATGGGAGGTCTGGGGATTGTCATTTCTGGACTGTTTCAAATCGATACAAATGACTGTGTTTGAATTCTCTGCTGCACTTTAAGGCTGTTGTACTGCTGGTAAAGTCCAATGTAAAGTCCAGACCCACTGGACATTACATTGTGTAATAATAGCTATATACTTACATTGTAATACTGGCTATACACTATGGACTTACATTGTAATACAGGCTATACACTATATACTTACATTGTAATACTGGCTATACACTATGGACTTACATTGTAATACTGGCTATACACTATGGACTTACATTGTAATACTGACTATACACTATGGATTTACATTGTAATACTGTCTATACACTATGGACTTACATTGTAATACTGGGCTACATATAGCTTATAGTACAGAGTACAGTATAGTACAGTATAGTATAGTACAGTATAGCACAGTATTAGTATAGCACAGTATTATAGTATATACTATATAGCACAGTATATTATGTACAGTACAATATAATACAGTATACTACAGCACTCAGTACAGTATAGTAAAGTTAATGTAGTATAGTATAATACAGTACAGTACAGTATAGTACAGTTACAGTACAAGTATAGTATAGTACAGTATAATACATACAGTATAGTATAGCACAGATAGTATAGCACAGTATAGTATAGTACAGTACAGTATAGTACAGTATAGTATAGTACAGTATAGTATAGTATAGTATAGTATAGTACAGTATAGTATAGTACAGTACAGTATAGTACAGTATAGTATAGTACAGTATAGCACAGTATAGTATAGCACAGTATAGTATAGTACAGTATAGTATAGCACAGATATTAAGTACAGTACAATATATACAGTATAGTACAGCACTCAGTTACAGTAGTATAGTAAAGTATAATGTAGTATAGTATAATACAGTAGTACAGTATAGTACAGGACAGTATAGTATAGTACAGTATAGTACAGTATAGTATAGTACAGTATAATACAGTACAGTATAGTATAGCACAGTATAGTATAGCACAGTATAGTATAGTACAGTACAATTAATACAGTATAGTACAGCACACAGTACAGTATAGTATAGTATAATGTAGTATAGTATAATACAGTACAGTACAGTATTGTATAATATAGTACAGTACAGTACAACAGTATAGTACAGTACAGTATAGTATAGTATAGTACAACACACAGTATAGTATAGTATAATGTAGTATAGTATAATACAGTACAGTACAGTATAGTATAGTATAGTACAGTACAATATAATACAGTACAGTACAGCACACAGTATAGTATAGTATAATGTAGTATAGTATAATACAGTACAGTACAGTATAGTATAGTATAGTACAGTACAGTACAACAGTATAGTACAGTACAGTATAGTACAGTACAGATAGTAAAGTATCTTATCTACCGCCCCTATGAAGGAGCAAGAAAGTCCAAAAAAAAAAGAAACGTTTTAATGTTTCAGGAGATATTTGCAGAAGTTGTTTTCAGCCTGGCAGGGGAGCTGATAAATATAGTATAGCACAGTAGAGTATAGTATAGTACAGTGTCGTACAGTATAGCACAGTATAGTACAGTATAGTATAGTACAGTATTGCACAGTATAGTATAGTATAATATAGTATAGCACAGTACAGTACAGTACAGTATAGTACAGTATAGTATTGTATAATTTGTATAGTATAATATAGTATAGCACAGTATAGTACAGTTCAGTATAGTACAGTATCGTACAGTACAGTATAGTATAGAATAGTGTAGTATAGTATAGTATAGTACAGTATAGTATAGAATAGTGTAGTACAGTACAGTATAGTACAGTACAGTGTTGTACACTATAGTATAGTACAGTATAGTACAGTGTTGTACAGTATAGTATAGTACAGTATAGCACAGTATAGTATAGTACAGTACAGTATAGTATAGTACAGTATAGCATAGTATAATATAGTATAGCACAGTGCAGTATAGTATAGTACAGTGTCGTACAGTATAGCACAGTATAGTACAGTTTAGTATAGTACAGTAAAGTACAGTATAGTATAGTACAGTATAGTACAGTATAGTATAGTATAATATAGTATAGCACAGTATAGTACAGTATAGTATAGTATAGTATAGTACAGTGTCATACAGTATAGTATAGTATAGTATAGTACAGTATAGTATTGCACAGTATAGTATAGTACAGTGTCGTACAGTATAGTATAGTACAGTATAGTATAGTATAGTATATATAATAGTATAGTATAGTATAGTACAATGTCGCACAGGATAGTATAGTACAGTATCATACAGTATAGTACAGTATAGTATAGTAAAATATAAATAAATAAAAATAAAATAAAATATAGTATAGAACAGTATAGTATAGTATAGTACAGTTTAGCACAGTATCATACAGTATAGTATAGTACAGTGTCGTACAGTATAGTACATTATAGCACAGTATCATACAGTATAGTACAGTATAGTATAGTATAATATAGTATAGTACAGTACAGTATAGTACAGTTTAGCACAGTATAGTATAGTACAGTTTAGCACAGTATCATACAGTATAGAATAGTATAGTACAGTACAGTGTCGTACAGTATAGCACAGTATCATACAGTATAGTACAGTATAGTATAGTACAGTTTAGCACAGTATCATACAGTATAGAATAGTATAGTATAGCACAGTATAGTACAGTATCATACAGTATAGTATAGTATAGTACAGTATAGTATAGTACAGTACAGTATAGTATAGTACAGTATAGTATAGTACAGTATAGTATAGTACAGTATAGTACAGTGTCATACAGTAAAGTACAGTGTCATACAGTATAGTATAGTACAGTACATTGTCGTACAGTATCATACAGTGTCGTACAGTATCATACAGTATTATACAGTATAGCATAGTACAGTATCATACAGTATAGTATAGTATAGTATAGTATAGTATAGTACAGTGCAGTATAGTGCAGTGTTGTACAGTATCATACAGTATCATACAGTATAGTACAGTACAGTATAGTATCGTACAGTACAGTACAATATCATACAGTATAGTACAGTACAGTAAAGTATGGTGTAGTACAGTACAGTACAGTATAGTGCAGTGTTGTACAGTATCATACAGTATAGTACAGTATAGTATAGTACAGTGTTGTACAGTATCATAGAGTATATTATAGTACAGTACAGTATCATAGAGTATAGTATAGTATAGTATATTACAGTATAGAATAGTACAGTACAGTGTCTTACAGTATCATACAGTATACTATAGTACAGTACAGTACAGTATAGTGCAGTGTCATACAGTATAGTACAATATAGTACAGTGTTGTACAGTATCATACAGTATAGTATAGTACAGTACAATATAGTATAGCACAGTACATTATAGTACAGTATAGTATAGTATAGTACAGTACAGTACAGTATAGTATAGTATAGTACAGTACAGTATAGTATAGTACAGTACAGTATAGTATAGTACAGTATAGTACAGTATAGTATAGTATAGTACAGTACAGTACAGTATAGTATAGTATAGTACAGTATAGTATAGTATAGTATAGTATAGTATAGTACAGTACAGTATAGTATAGTATAGTACAGTATAGTATAGTATAGTACAGTACAGTATAGTATAGTATAGTACAGTATAGTATAGTATAGTATAGTATAGTATAGTACAGTACAGTATAGTACAGTATAGTATAGTACAGTGTTGTACAGTATCATACAGTATAATATAGTATAGTACAGTATAGTATAGTACAGTGTTGTACAGTATCATACAGTATAGTATAGTATAGTACAGTATAGTATAGTACAGTGTTGTACAGTATCATACAGTATAGTATAGTACATTACAGTGTTGTACAGTATCATACGGTATAGCACAGTACGGTATAGCACAGTACGGTATAGCACAGTGCGGTATAGCACAGTATAGTATAGTACAGTACAGTATAGAACAATACAGTATATCACAGTATAGTATAGTACAGTATAGTATAGTACAGTACAGTATAGTACAG
>JAACNH010000750.1:0-76504 GCA_019447015.1 Hymenochirus boettgeri
TTGGAGTTTTTTTTCTCACTAAATAATAAAAACCATCATTTAAAACTGCATTTTGTGTTCAATTATGTTATCTTTGACTAATAGTTAACGGTTTTTGATGAGCAGAAACATTTAAGTGTGACAAAAATGCAAAAGAATAAGAAATCAGGAAGGGGGCAAATAGTGTTTCACATCACTGTATATCGAATATAAGCCAAGATTTCTAGGCTTTAAAATTAGCCTGAAAACCTAAGCTCGGATTATACTCGGGTCAAGTCTTAATTTAGATCCAAATGCTGCAATTGCGGATAGTAACCAGGAAGTGGTGCTGTGTTAAAAAAACATGAAATTGTTTACAACATACCGTAATTTCTGTTTCTTGTCACCTTCCATGGCAGCATTCACCAGACTGGGATATCCCTGGCTCACAGGAAACGCACCGTATAAAAGTCCCTCCCACAAACCATTCCTCGTCTTTCTTATAAAGCTATCATAGGAAACATAATCATAGAACATTATATATATAAAATACATAAATTATAGGGAGGGAAACCCTCTGGTGAATGCTGCCATGGAAGGTGGTTGTTTGGATGAAAATGCCGCCATTTCTGACACTCTACATGCTGACGTGATGGCGACTAGCAGAATAGTCTTCAATGTTAGTATCCAGTCTGAACTTTTTTCTATAGGCTCAAAAGGTGGCATAGTTAAAGCTTTTAGCACTATTGGAAGGCTCCAAACAGGACAAGTATCTTTAGATGGAGGTCTAACTCGTATCAGGGCACTAAAAAACCGGGAGACTAAATGATCTGTCGCCCATGGCTTATCTAAAATTGCAGAAAGAGCTGACACCTGTCCTTTAAGGGTACTGTTGCTCAATCCCATTTCGTAGCCTAAATACAGGAATTTTACGATAAATGAAGCATCCGCTTCTATGAGATGAAGACCAGAAGCCTTTGCAAATTTAACAAATTGGCCCCAGACCCTATAATACTGCTTTGAGGTGGAACTTTTCCTTGACTGCAACAATAGTTGAATAATTTGCTCTTTCAACCCTAGTGACGATAACCTCCCCCTTTCAATTTCCAGACCATCAAATTTAGGTTGCTGTCCACTTGGTACCTTATTGGTCCTTGACTCAACCAACCTGGAAAGACTGGGATTTTCCAAGGTTTCTCTACCGCCAGAGAATTCAGGAGTGGGAACCACGGTCTCCTTGGCCAGAAGGGAATTACTGCTAGAACTAATGCCCCCTCCAAGTTTATTTTTTGGAGAATCTTCCATATCATCGGAATTGGGGGAAAAATATACAAGAGCCCTTCGGACCAATCCTGCGCAAGAGCATCTGTTCCCGCTGCCTGGCTGTTTGGTATCCTTGAAAAAAACTTTGGACATTTTGTGTTGCTTGCCGTGGCCATGAGATCTACAGATGGGGTCCCCCACCTGCTGCAAATTGCGTGAAACAGATCTTCGTGAAGGCTCCATTCTCCTGGATGAACCGAGTTTCTGCTCAGGAAGTCTGCTACCTTGTTCTGAGGACCAGGCAGATACACTGCTGAAATACTTTCCAGGTTCCTTTCTGCCCATTCGAGAATTGGAGATATTTCTTTCATTAAAGACTTGCTTCTTGTTCCTCCTTGTTTTTTTATATAATATACCACCGTGGCGTTGTCTGAAATAATCTTTAAATGTTTTCCTACTATACCACCGTGGCGTTGTCTGAAATAATCTTTAAATGTTTTCCTACTACTTTTTGAGCAAAGAAAAGAACTGCCTTTTGAACTGCTTAGTTCCAACACATTTGAACATATCTTTTGCCAACCCTCCCAATTTCCTTGAGCAAAAAGCCCTTGACAGTGAGCGCCCCAACCGGTTTTGGAGGCGTCCGTCGTAATTGAGATTCTTAATGGTTCCTCTATTAGCCTTCCTTTTCGAAGATTTTCTGGAGTGCACCACCAAACCAGAGATTGTCTTATCCTCTCTGGAATCGGAATTAGATTTGAAAGGTTGAGTTGAGGATCTCTGACTGACGACAAAAGATGGTTCTGCAACTTCCTCATATTCCATCTCGCCCATTCCACCATTGGAATACAAGAGGCTATTAGACCCAAAATTACCATGCAATGTCTTACCGTAATCTTTCTTGTTTTTAGAAAGTTTGACACTTTTTGTGTTATTGCTATCACTTTTTCTTCTGGCAACAATACTAAATTTTTTGTTGTAGCAAAAAGTGCCCCTAAGAAGACCATATTTTGCGCAGGCTTCAGGTGGCTCTTCTCTTTGTTTAGGACCCAACCGAAATTTGTCAGGATGTCTACTACTTTGGTGGTATGCAAAACAGCCAATTCCTTTGTTCTTGCTATCAGTAAGATATCGTCGAGATAATGGAAAATCTGTACTCCTTGCTTTCTTATCTCGGCTATTAAGGATACGAAGATCTTTGTAAACACCCTCGGAGATTGGTTTAGACCGAAGGGAAGTCGAGGTTAAAGCCATAGAGGGTTTACAAGCTGCTCCTGCTGCCATATAGGATTTCTTCAAGTTCGTATCCACTCTTCTATCCATTGGGTCCTTAAAGGTAGCCGCATCCTCCACTGGCAATGTGGTCCTTCTAGCCAGCCTAACCACTGCTGCATCAACCTTTGGAGGTGACTCCCAGGCTTCTGCATCTTCTGAGTGAAAAGGATATTTCCTACAGAACCTATTACCCACATCCACTCTCTTTTCGACTTTCTTCCATTCCAAGGCAACAACCTGTCTCAGAGATTTGTGGACTGGAAAAAATACAGAATTCTTTTGAATGGATGGAAAATACTTGTCTGCTGAGGCTGCAATTGGTTCCTCCATAGTCAGAGAAAATGTCTCTCTGATTGCCTTAATCAGAGGCAGTACAATGCTGGGGTCAAAAGTGGATTCCGATTCATCCTCTTCCTCCTCTGACTCTAATTCCTGTATTTCCGAAGATTCTGAATCTCCCCTTCGAGATTGTTCTGAATCTGAAACGTCCGATAAGTGTCTAGTCTTAGCTCTTTTCTTTTTACTTTCTTTTACTGATTCGGGGACCGCTGTCTTAATTAGTCCCATTAATTTATCCATAGTAAGTCTTTCTGGTAGTTGAACTACCTCATCCTCCTTTTCTGGCTTCTTTCTTTTAGAAGATGTAGACCTTGCTTTAGAAGATTTATCCGAGACAGAGGCACTGAAAAAAATCAAAAATCAAAAATATAGAGTCATCTCTTTTCTAACAACCTACCTGGGGCTTACCTAGTTCCAGTTAGTTGGTGACCATCACTCACTGATTTAGACTCCATAGTGAGGAAAATATCTATACAAAAATAGATATAAATATATATAGTAGTACTTGAACAACAGACTATGTACTGGACACAGAATAAAACATCAAGTACCCAACAATATAGTGAAAAACAAACACTCACCAATAGGTAAGAATCTGCCCAGATAAAAAAAAAGCAGAGGGTCCCACCTAAATGCAGCCAATTGACCCACCAAAAGATGCCCCACACAACCAGAATCCAGCTGAATAGATCGCGCTCCGGGCGCGGCAACAGACTCTTCCGGGTCCGAAACCGGAAGAAGAGCTTTTTCCCCCGGCCTTTGAAGATCTTGCGAGACGCGCGAGTGACGTCATCGGCCGAGCGACGCGTAACACACGTGCGCGTCGGCACCAATAGACGCTTCCCTCCAGAGCGCGCCAAAAGCCGGCAACCTAGTAAAAGAGGAGGAGTAGTGCACATACCAACGCCGGAGATCTGGAACAGGCAGAAGACATCTGGGGAATCAACTGCTGCAAAAACAGAATGGACACAGGAGCCCATACATCGATTCAGCCCGGCCACAGGGCCCTTCCCTGGCACACATGTTGCAACAAACAAGGGAAGGCTTCAGAGACAGAGAGAGAGTGTGAACTGCTCTGGCATTGCCACAATGGCAGGTAAGCCCAGTGTCAGCACTACACCATGCTTCCTAGCCACAGGAAACGCAAAAAGACGAGGAATGGTTTGTGGGAGGGACTTTTATACCGTGCGTTTCCTGTGAGCCAGGGATATCCCAGTCTGGTGAAGTGCTGCCACTGGGGTGACAGAGAAAAAATCCTTAACCTGCATAGTAAGTTACTGAAGCTGATCTGCCTTTACACTCCTTCCTGTAGTCTGGCTGCTGGACTCACTCAGTACTGTCACTTGCTTAACTGGAGACAGTAAATCTGATGGGTCTTCTCAGTTTGGGGCAAAAAATGGCTGCTAGTTCAGTGCAAATGAGCTTGAAACTACAACACTTATGTGACATTTTTAACTACTGGGGTCAGAGTGCCCTTTACTATATGGGGGGTCAGAGTGTCCATTACTATATGGGGGTCAGAGTGCCCATTACTATATGGGGGTCAGGAGAATTGTAAATGATGGTAAGCTTAATTACAAGTTTATAGAACCTTGCCACTCCACATGTTTAGAAACTACAACTCCAGCAGCCAAAGCATGCTGGGAGTTGTAGTTTCCAAACATCTATAGTGCAAAGGAATTGGGGGTTACTGGTACTAGATTTGGCAACTACTGTATGGGAATTTTGCTGTCCATTTAAAGGGCAACTTAAAGGGCCAGTTCAGTTGAAATTATCAATATTTGTTAAATTGTTAGTTTGTGTAATGTCTTCTTAATTATTCTACATATTCTCCTCCAATTTCAAAAAATCTGTTGATTTCATACACTTTGCTGTTCCCTGCTGTTGAAATTAGTGAGCTGACATTTTAGGTTCTAACGGTCCTTTTTCTTCCCAGGATGCACCACATCCTTGGAAAGTTCTACTGATTGGCTGTTGGATGGGTCAAACATGCTCAGATCTCTACTGAGCAACTGAATCAACCCATGCACTGGGTCAAGGGCAAGACCATAACGGTCTCTATTAGGGGTTCTACAAACAGTAAGTCAGTATTTGGTTGCATTTATTCATTCACAGACAGAATGCTGAATTGGCAGGTTAAAGTCATTGGGATGAAAAAATACTGCTATTTTTTCTGAAAAGTACATGTATTTGCACTGAACTTCCCCTTTAAGCCACAAAATATTACAGACTCAGAAGGCAGTAGTGGTCATAATTTCTACCCTCTGCTTATACTCGAGTCAATAATTTTTTACTAACTTTTCATGTTAAAATAGGTACCTCGGCTTGTAATGGATCGACTTATATTCGAGTATATAAGGTAAATATAAAAAAAAATCTGCGCCCCATGTGCCTGAATTCTGATGTAAAGAGGGAAATGGAAAGGAAGAAAAAGGCATTTAAAACCTTTAAGTCAGAGGGAACAGAAAGGGCCTTTAGGGATTATAAAAACTATAACAAGAAGTATAAGAAAGCAATCAAGCTAGCTAAAATTAATAATGAAGTTAGGATAGCTGAACAAAGAATCACTAATCCTAAAAAAAAATTCAAGTACCTATATTTATAATAAGAAAAGGAGGATTGAAAATGTGGCGCCATTAATTAATGGGGATAAGTTAGTCTTGAATATTTTTTTCCCTTTGTATACACTATAGAAGATCCAAGTACAGATATCAGAGTATAGTAGCAATAATGGTATAAAATATACAAGTGCACTTTGGTTAACCGAGGATATGGTACAGAAAAAACTAAATAAGGTTAAAGAGTATGTCCACCCTAAATGGAAATTTTGATATAAGGTCCCCCCTGGGCTCCCAGCCCCACCGCTATATTTTTTTGTTAAAAGGCCCCCCAAACTCTATTACGCTCCCTTTTTCCGCGCTCCCGCGCTCCCGGCCCTATGCTCTTGCAAGGAAATGCGCAGAGGGGCGGGCCGTCTCAGAGCCGCGTCTGTGATTGGCTGAGCGCAGCCAATCAGGACGCGCTGGGCTCAGGTTTCTATTCTCCCGGCAGCTCTCACTTCGGCCGGAGGAAAGAGGAGAGGTAAGTAAGAGTTTGGGGGAGCTTTCTAAAAATAAAAAAATACAGTCGGTTGGGGCTGGGGACATGGGGGGAGCAAGGATATTACAGGGTTTATGCTTAGGGGGAGGGATATGCAGAACGGGAGGGAGGGAGTGAGGAGAGGGGAGGGGGAGGAGAGGGGGCGGGAGAAGGGCTGCAGTACCAGTTGTTTCTCCCCAGGGCTTTTAGCCGGGCGGCCCCACCCGGCTACTTGTTCATACAGCCCCCCCGGCTGGAAAAAAATTCTTGAGAGACACTTGTGATTTAAAAAGAATTTTAGATGTAGGTTAATACGGTGCCAATAGGTCAGTAAAAAACCCGCCAAAACACTGCCCAGTCCAGACCTTTTTTTTACACTTATTTAGTTGTAACAATGTAACAGCTTTTCCAAGATCCCTAAGGCCACAAAATGGTGGAACATGTGTTGTGCTGCACATTATACTCTGGGTTAACTTCAGGCAGTGTTGTAGCACTACAAACTCCCTGCAGATGTTGCGAACTACAACTACTGAGATGTTTAGCCAAACTACAACTCCCTGCAGATTTACCGAACTAAAACTCCCTGACAGATTTTACCGAAACTACAACTCCCTGCAGATTTTACCGAACTACAACTCCCTGCAGATGTTGCCGCACTACAACTCCCTGCATTCTACAACCACAGAATGCTGGGAGTGATAGTTTTCGACCATCTATTTGGACGAAAGTTAGACATCCCTGACCTATATAATGAGCATAAGGCAGTGCACATTTTTCCCCACCACCAAATCTCCCCATCCCACCCCACCCGGCTACTTTTTCATGCCACCCGGCTGGAAAACAATTCTGGGGAGAACACTGCAGTACGCATGGCAAAAATCTACCTGAGTCCAGCTAGCAGGCAGTGTCCTATATGGACCTGCTAGCCTCCTGGTGGGCAGTTTTTGGGACTTTGGGGGGGGACTACAGGAGAACCCTATGGAGCTGGGATGTGAGGTAAGGATTACACTACACTACATGATGGGGCCAGTAGTTGGGGGGATTATAGTTTTGGGGGTGGACATGCCCTTTAAAATTAATAAATCTCTTGGACCGGATAAAATACATCCTCAGATCCTTAGGGAGCTGAGTTCAGTTTTATCTAGGCCATTGTTTCTTATTTTTGCAGATTCCCTCATGTCCGTATGATGTTATTCCAATATTCAAATAAGGGTAGTCGTTCACAGCCGTGTATAACTACGAGCCTTTAAGTTTAACTTCAGTGGTGGGGGAAGATACTGGAAAGTTTAATACTGGTATTGATACATAAAAGTAGAATTGATCCATGGATATTTCCAATTGCCACTTGGAGGGTATTGCTAGATGGGTTGGACTGGATAGCGTATGTTTCTATGACTGACATTATAAGTAGTAACCAGCATGGATATAGGAGGAATAGATCTTATCAAACTAACTTACTTGGCTTTTATGAGGAAGCGAGTAGAAATTTAGACTTTGGCATAGCTGTAGAATACTTGGATTTTGCAAAGGCTTTTTGATACAGTTCCCCATAGGTGACTAAGCTAAATTCATGTTGGTCTGGGGAGGCACATTTGAACATAGATAGATAGAAAATTGGCTAATGAATAGGATGCATAGAGTAGTTGTTAAAAGGTAATGTCCACCCCCAAAACCATAATTTAATGTTATTGGCCATTTTCCTTTAAAACAACCCAAACCCCATTAAAGGACAATTATATAATAATATACATTATACTCATTACCTCCACTCCTCATCATTAGTCTGTACTTTCTATCCAGGGTGAGAACCTGAACCGCTAGGTCCTCACCCCTGGGTTCGCTTAACTTGCTACATATACTTACTTACACGCTGCTCCAGTAGGCTCCGCGCCCTCCTCTCCTTGCATGACAAGGCCAATAGGAAGGCATGCTCGTTGCAGAGCGTGTCTTCCTATTTGCCTTGTTGCAGGCTGGGAGGAGGGGGCGGGGCTCACCAGAGCAGTGTGTCAGTAAGTAAATGCAGAAAGTTAAGCGAACCCAGGGGTGGGGGCCTAACGTTTCAGGTCCTCACCCTGGGTAGAAATTACTGACTAAGGATGTGGAGCGGAGGGAAGGTGAGTATAATTCATCCTCCCTCTGCGCACCCCCCCTCCCACCATCTGGATCCATCCTCGCTCTCCATTCAAGCTAGCTTAAAATACTTTTAGTGGAAGGTAGCTGCCCTTTGCCCAGACCTAAACATTATATTTTTTTTTTTTTTAAAATAATGATAACTGTACTTACAGCCCTTCTTTCTTGTGGCACTTTCTATGATGTCAGCTGCGTCTCTGATTGGCTGCGCAAGGGGGCTGCTGGTTTAGGACCCTGCTTCCAAGTTCTGACAAGCAGGGAGCCAGATCCATATGCGCATGAGCGAAAGGGCAGTAAGTAATGTTAAGTTTGTTTTGTTTTTTTAAAGAAAAACATAACGGTTGGTGGGGTGCAGGGGGCTCTATCTTATATTAAAAAATAGTTTTTAAGGTGGACATACCCTTAAATGGAGCTTCATCAATATGGACTAATGTGCTAAGTGGGGTGCCACATGGGTCTGTGTTGGGGCCTCTTCTATTTAATCTGTTTATTAATGATTTGGAAGTGGGTATTGTCAGCAAGGTTTCTGTGTTTGTTGACGACACAAAACTTTGCACCTCCTCTGAAATTTTTTGTGGTCGACAATTGTTGCAAGTGGATCTAGATAGTCACATTGGGCTGCTAAGTGGCAGATTTGATTTAATGTTGACAAATGTAAGGTGATGCATTTTGGACTTAAAGATCCTTGCGCTGCTTATACTATAAATGGCTCTATGTTAAGTGAATCCCTGTTAGAAAGGGATCTTGGCGTTTTGGTGGATAACAAACTTAAGTCTGCCTAGTGTATGGCCAGCTATTTTAGTCTGCTATTGGATGCAGGTATTTGAAGGCCAAAGTACTCCAGACTAATATAAACTGGGTATGGTCCTTCTCTGGCCATGTCAAGCCAATCACAAAAATGCTGTGCTCATCCTGTACACACACACACATATATATATATATATCCCTCATATTATATAAAAATATTTTGTATTTTTGTGGAGATTGCATTGAGTTTTTAGAGTGTACTATGTAGGTGGGGGTAGGCTAAAATAATATTATACATGGTTAAAGTGTATATTGTAATGTAAAAGTTATAACATTAATTAGTTTATTACTATGTTCCCTCATATTATATAAAAATATATTTTCTATTTTTGTGGAGATTGCATTGAGTTTTTAGGGTGTACTATGTAGGTGGGGGTAGGCTAAAATAATATTATACATGGTTAAAGTGTATATTGTAATGTAAAAGATATAACATTAATTAGTTTATTACTATGTTCCCTCATATTATATAAAAAATATATTTTCTATTTTTGTGTAGATTGCATTGAGTTTTTAGGGTGTACTATGTAGGTGGGGGTAGGCTAAAATAATATTATACATGGTTAAAGTGTATATTGTAATGATAAAGGATAAATTATTAGTTATTACAGTGTAAAATAAAGGATATACAAGTGGTTGACAGTGTGTAAATGGCATATGAAATAAAAAAAAAAAGTATACGTAACTACAGAATTCCCCCGTTTGAATGGACTGGCAAATTGGGAGCTATAGAAACCCCTCTAAATTTCTTCATTCTCCATGGGAAAAATAAAAGGAAGTTTGCTTTTGTTTTAATTTCCTTATGTCCTATCATCCAATAGGTGTGCTCTGGTAGCTGCGTAGCACTATTAGCCAATGAAAAGAGAGCTGCAGTGTTAACATCACAATCAGATGCAATGGCATGCATTACAGTAAATCCTTAGCTTTGCCTTGTGGTAGAGAGACTTAGTGAGCGTGTGCAAGGTTGCGCCAATCAAAAAAAAGTTTGCTTTCCAGTAAGGGTAGATGATATCCGGCTGTATTGCATTGTGGGAGAGAGCGTCGAATGCTTAGAGTTAATCCGGTTGTATTGCATTGTGGGGAGGGGAGCTTCACATCGGATGCAATGTGTAGTGGAAGCGGGTGGGTGTGGCCAAACAGCACTGCTTTACTGAAGACTTTTCTTTCTCCTACAGGGCTTTAAAAGGGATCCCTTTGTTCACAAGCGTTTTGGCTGCTTCCCTGAAGGGAAGTTTCCTTCTTCTGGTACGTGTCTAATGTATCAGTTTTTGCTTTTAGGGTCAGTCTCTCTGTCGTGTCCTCTTTCTGTGTCCTCTCTTTCTCCTCTCTGTTAGCAGCAGTGCTCACAATGATCAGCTTCCAGGTTAGTACGATATTATTAAAATTGTCAACAGTTACTGTAATAGCAGCCATAGTAGGACATACCACATATTAAACAAGCACAGGTTTCTCCTTATGCCAAAATGTGTGTAAACTACAGCATCTAACAATCCCCTTCCACATTGGTCGGAATCTAGGTAAAAGCCAATAGTGTTCTGTTTAACTGGGAGCGAAGACATTGCCTATAGAAATGGTGGGTGATCCCTGCTGTTGCTAGGTAATGTGAGACGCTGCCTGTTCCTGCTTGAGAGCCCTGGGGATTAGCTGGAGGAGGGAGTTAATGTGTGTTCAGTATTGTATGTATACAACTTGACAGCACCTGGTCTGTCTCTCTCTCCCCTTCCCTCCTGATGCATAACGATCCCTACAGTGGACTCTTCCCTCCCCCCTCGTAGCCAAGCTAAGAAGAAAAAGAACGCTATAACAGGTTTTCATTTTAATGTTCCTGTAACACATATTACTAGGTATTGTTATTTTTAAATGATTTAACTGTTCGTGTTTGTGCAGTATATATAGCTAATTGTTGATACTTGCTTTTACTTCGTATGTTTTGCCTGTATTGTGGTGATATTTTTATAGTTCCTCCCTTTATTGTTTATGTATTCCCTTTTTTAGGTGGGCTGTTACTGCCAGTATGTATATAAACACTCCCTCTTTTGTTTTTATTTATTAGCATAGGTGTCTCACTGCCAGTTTCATGTATTTAATCTTTAGTCCTTTTGTCTTTTTAGGTGGCCAGTTACTGCCAGTATTATGTATGTGTATTGCCACTCCCCTTTTCTTTATTTCGTTTGTGTGCTTTTACTGTTAGTGTTATATACTTAACATTTCCACTCCCCCTTTTGTTTACATTTATTAGTATAGGTGGTGTCTAACTGCCAGTTTCATGTATTTAATTTAGTTCCTTTATTGTTTATGTATTATGTTTTTTAGTTGGCCTGTTACTGCCAGTATATGTATGTATATAGCTTCTCCCCTTCCCCACTTTTTTTGTGGACTTTTACTGTTAGTATTATATCTGTAACATTTCCACTCTCTTTTGTTTACATTTATTAGCATAGGTGGTGTCTAACTGCAAATTTAAAGTATTTAATATAGTTACTCTGTTTTATTTATGTCTCCTTTATTAGTTCAGCAAACCTTTTACTACATGTGTTATATATTTAATGTATTTTTTTTTATTATTATTTATGTTGTTTACTAACATTACTTTATTTAAACATGTATTATTATTAATTTAGCCGTCTACAAGCTTTAGTCTTTTTATTCTCTATAAAAGCTTAGTGATTATAAGCAAAATATTGTTTTTGTTTTAATATTGTATATTTTTATTTAGGTTATATAAAATTATTATATATGTTATTATTTTTGTAAAGTTGTTACAGCTGTTATTAAATGCAGGTAAGTATATTTTGTTATAAAATTGTTTTTTTTTTCCACATATATAATTTTATCTATACTTTTATATCTATATTTTTATAATATTTTTACATACATGTATGCATGAAGATACCTTCCAGATTTGCAGTATTATCATATATCTAGTAGGCATGTATTACGTTCTGCCTGAATCTAATGAGGTGACGTGCCGGGATAGAACCTGTGTGGTACCTGAGATGTATAAAATCTTACGTAAATTACCCCTGGAGGCCTGAGGTACATGTGCGAGTAATATTATATATTAGTGTAAATAGGGAATCGCGATCATATGACCCCAATCGACTGGGAAGACTCCCTTTCCCTGTTTGAGGTAATATAAAACAAAGGGGCGTGATCATGAGGGAGGAGTATATCTTTTAAATGCAGCTGGTAAGGTATTTAGATAATAGTGGGATTATATAAGTCGCTATAAAACATCTTCTAATATATCATCAAAACGACTAGAAGATTTACTCCGGCTTGAGCCAGGTGTTTCCCAGAATGACATTGAGTTTTCATGGCTATCTACACTATTTCAATTGCGGAAGATTCTTGTTTTTGTCTCGGTTTGTTATCTAAGGAATTGTCTTGGATGGGTAATCTAGGGAGGGTATTTTATCCATAGTAACTCAAGTTCCAGTTGGTTGTGTGTTGGATTATAATTGAAAATGCGAATCCATTTAACGTTGTTTGTTCATCAGAATTTGGTGACTTGACAGCATAAAGTATTATCCTTTACAGTTCACCGTTTGGAGTCCCCTCGGGAGGTTGGTTCTACTCCAATTTGTGATTTTGGGTCTAGTGGTGGACACATGAGCTAATCTGGCCAACATCTTTGCTGATTTGATTTCCCTTAGTGAGAAATACTTCCTGTTTTTGGAAGAAGCTATGTCCTATTTGTCTTTTTGCAATTATTGAGGATTGTTATCTTCGGTCCTGGTCTATTTAAACCATGCGGCTTGGTTTTCTGGGGTGTGGGGCTGTTGATAGTATGTATTTTCAGCTTCTAGTACGTTTGGGTTCAGGAGTTTCTTTTTTTGTGGTTTGTTTTTTTTAATTGTTACTTTCCAGAAGTTTAGTATCTCTTAGTAACTAATCTTAAAGGTCTCAAACAACCCTTGTGGGTCCCTATTGTACGGTATCATTGTATTTTATAGGAATAAGTATGTTCAATTTTTGTCTTCTATCCTACCGGGTGTTGCAGTATAATAGTGATACCAGAAGGGGTGGCTACTTCTCACTCTGTTTTGTTGATGGGAGGTGTCATTCTTTAAGGTTTTATTGTTATTGGGGAGTGTCGATATTCCTCTGCGTGTGTTGGTGAATGATGGTCCGCTAATAAGAAATTGTTGATTACAAACAATGTTTTGCGACAAATACATAGTTCTAAAATCTAGAACAAAAGGTGCGTGTTGTGCGATGCTGATTTACATGTAAACAAAGTGATAAAGTCTATTGGGGTTATGAACCCTCCATAGCATCTCTCCATTGGATTTCGGTATAATTAGTAGTAATAGATATTGGATCTGTCCTGGTTGTGTGTAGGGGAAGTCTGGTCAAGTGTTCTTCAATATATATTTGTTAAAGTCCCCAACACAGATTAAATCTTAGCTTAGTGGAATTGGTTAAGGGGCGGATGTTTTACAGCTGTTTGAGTGGGTTTGAATGTGCAGGGGTGGTCATACAACTTTAATATAACATACTGTATTCGATTTCACCTCTATGGCTAGGCACCATATTCCCATTTCTTGAATCATCAAGTTTAGTTATTTTGTGATTCAAGGATCTCAGAGAAATTACAAACTGAAGACTAACCTCTGGAATAGGCGTAGTATGTACTATGTATACTTTTGACTAGCCACGCCCTGTTTTGAGGTAGCCATCATTAGTTGTCAGGCAGAAATAAGTGCAATTTCTTGAGGCAAATAATATATTAAGCTTGGGAGTGTTTACTAATCAAGAGTGTCAACAGCAGACAGCGAGTCTCGTGTTAGGGTCATTTATACCCCTATAAATGTGTCCATGATCTGATAAAAATAATTTGGTTGCTTCATCGATAAATTCTCCACCACAAACATTAATATCAAACCACATGTTTTATTACATATCATAATCAAGAGATAAAGGATATTACGAGTGTAATTTCAGCATCTATCAACAGAAATTTTTCTTTTCTCCCATTAGACGAGTATTCTCATATACACATAGTCTAAACATTTTCAAATGGTTGATTTTTCCACCCTTTTAAACCTTGTAGCCTGTTATCCCTATGCATCAGGGGGAAAGTCCCCTTCCGGGGATGTGGTTGTGGGTTGTTTGTTCGATTTGAATAATTAATAGTTTCAATCGTGGGGTTTAATGTTCCGTTGGTGCCCCCCCCCCCTCTTGTAGGGAGGGCGCACACCACAATCAGATATACCCCCACAGATAGCTCTGTTGGGCTGGGTGTAACTCGGGAGTTTTCCCCGTGGGGACTCAAAGGGGAGGGTGTAATATATATTTACAAAAATGGGTTAACCCTCCACTTCACCGTATTGTAGTTCAGGAGTTATCTTTAATCTGCACCGTTATTATACATACATATCCAAGATATCTTCTCTTATACATTATTTTTTTTTTTTTAGACTTGTCTCTGTCATGGGTAAGCATTTGGGAAGGGGCCCTGGGATGGGGTTGGGGAGAGTTACAACTTTACATTAACAACAAACCATCCTCTATATAGAGGTGAATTATATAGATTTTCTGTATATTATTATAGTACACACCTATTGGTGTTATGAATTGGGGGGGGGTGCCTCTTATTGGATTCGTTTTTTTACGGAGCTGTTGGGGTCTCCCCTGTTTGAGTATGCATTTTGCCAGAGCGTTATACAAATATAATAAATATAACCATGGGTATTTCAATAAACTGTGATGGTTTTGATAGGTTTTGACCTACATCTATCATCAAACATGTTAAAACCTTTTTGGAGTTTTCTCCCGCACATCATTTCAAAGCCACATTTGGGGCCATTCAGTCAGAATTCTCTTGCCAGTTGGGGCTTGGATTTCCGCTTTTTATAGGCGCTCCTCCGTTGGCAAGTAAAGGTTCCTGAGGTAGAGCAACATTGGTTATATTTTTGCCTGGGTCAGAGTGTGTTAGAGATGATATTAGTTAGTATTTTTGGTCAGGGCGCAACTGTTTAAAGTAGAGCGCTGTCATAGTGGTTTATTCCTGTGGGTTTTTTTTAATTATTTTGAGTCCACCATCCTGCAGCTGCTTTGGGGGTTTTCAAAAATTTGGTTTATCCATTTCCCCTCCACTCTCAAGTTTGCCGGGTAACAATCATCTTATACTGTTCAAGCCTGCTTTGCAGGCGTTTTTCACACCCTGAATGTAGCCTTCTTTTTTGCAACTCAAGTTAGAAGTCTGGGATACTTTTATAACTGTAATTTCAAATTTAGTATCTCCATTGGTGCGTATTAGTTTTTAGTATTGTGTCTCTGTCCCTTGCTTTAGGAGGCGGCCCCTATGGGCCTGGGTCGTTCGCCTGGGGCTGGGGGTCTTCCAGGGACCCTGTGATGCTCCTCCTACCGCACATAGAAACGGGATCAAACCTTTGCTCGTCGAAATATTTTTTTAAGCCAGGTTCTAAAAATCCTGCTGTGTTGGGGCCTTCGCAGTTCTCCAGGACCCAATAATCTGGAGGTTCTTGCCTCCTTACCTTTTTTCAAGGTCATCTCTTTTTTTGTCTTGCCATAAAATTATTTCCTGGGGTTAGCTGGGAGACACTTTCGGCCCATGGTGTGACATTGTCCTCCCCATGAGATTCTTTGCTCTGTGTCCCCCACTAACGTTGTCTGTCTGTACAGATGTCTTGTCTAGTAAGAAGGAAAGATCCGCTCTCTCACCTCTACTTCCAGTATCCGGTCAAGTGCTACCGCATGGTCTCCTGTATTTCAGCTAGGACTGTACCTTAGGTTTTCTGGTGGTACTTGTGTGGTGGGGTTTTCATCTCCTCTGTTGCTCCTACTGCTGCTGGGATCCGCCCGTGCTGTGGGACGGGAGAGATTCTGGCAGTGTGTTCGGAGGAAAGTTGGGTGAAAAGCGCGCGAACAGTTGTCCCGGCCACCCACTCGCCAGGCAAACTTTTGCAAAGTTTTTTGTTGCAGTGCTGCCCTTGGGAGTATTGGATGCTTGTCATCTGGTCCTCAGTAGTTTGTGTTGCCCTTGGTTGGCTTTTGATCCACTTGTGTCTGTATTAGCCTCGGAATGGGAGGTTGTTGTGCGGGACTCGTCGGCGTCGACCTTGACTCCATTAGCGCTAGCTCCGCCCCCCCAAAATCAGAGGTTTACATATACTATCCGATATGTTAATTTATTTCAATTGTTTGCCCATGCCGAGCCTTATTATGTTTGGTAAACAAAAACAATTTTCGGAAGCCGCATGGCAACCACCTTGCGCCCATTAGAATGCATTACAGGCGGAATTGAAAATGGTGGCCAATAAATTTGGTGACCTGGCTGTTGCCAGTCAACTTTAAAAGATGGCACATCCGTTGTCGAGTCTTCGTTGTATAATCATGATGGCCTATGGGTGAATAATTGGGTACATTCGTAGGATAAAGAGAAGTGAACTGTTTACAAAGGGAGGCCGAGATGGTTACATAGATTGCATACTTATCCCCTAGTGGATTAAAATGTGCATTTCTTCTCGCTACACGTTTTTGAATGACTCATTGTACTTTTTATGACTCATTTGTAACTTATTGTGATTTAGTATCTTCTGCGGCTTGTGCTTGTCGCTTTTCTCTCTCAAATATTTATCTATTGTGTCTTTTTTGATACAACAGTGAATGGTGGTTTATAAAAGTTTTTATAAATACTTTTATATTATTGGTTTCACACGGTGCACGCGGGAATTAAAAAATCCATGGTGGGCGTGGAGTATTGAATGTGGGGTGATAAATAAAATGGGGTCATACACTGTGGGATTGTTTGCATCCGGACGACGGCCCGCACATTAGGGTTGAAACGCGTAGATGTGATCGACAATAACAGTTGTTTGCTAATACCCGAAGGGACATCGTCAAAGTTCAGTGAAATAGCATTATTTTTAAAAATTCTTAGTTGTATTTTGGCCTTCCTAATTATTCTACTATTGTCTTCCTTCCAATTTGGAAAATCAGTTACTTCATACACTTTGCTAGTCCCTTTCGTTGATATTAAGTGAGTCTGCCATTCAGGTCCATCTCTTTCCAAGATGTAGCCTTTCTTTGGAAATGTTCCTAACCGCAATTTCTCCTGATTGACCTTGTTGAATGGAATCATCAACATTCTCACATCTCCATTGACACAACTGAAAATTAACCCAGGTGCTAAAGTAATGGCAAACACCCTAATGGTCTCTATAGGGGTCCTGTTTAACAGGAAGTCAGTAGTTTGGTAGCATTTGTTTTATTCACATCTAATCTGTAACTATAACCCCCAGGGTGAGAGTTTGAGAAGTTTCCAAACCCTACCAGGTGTGAGTGCATTTGGGACTTTGCTTCTATATAATGGAATTACCTGATATCCTGTTGGCCATCACAGATTGTGCCGTCCTATAATTTAAAGATTTGTAGCAATTAATCTCAGTTGATTAGAAGTGATGCTGCACATCCTAGAGAAAATACAACATACAAACTTGAACATTCTATGTAACAATCATCGATGATCTTGCAAACATTCTATGTACAATCTAACTAGGAACATGAAGCATCTATATAACATCAATCTATGAAACTTAGACATTCTTGTAACATCATCTATGTAACATTCTATTACCCTCTATGTATGAGCTTGGAACATGGCGCGCAGACAGACACTGCGTGGCCAGCTGACAGAAGGGGCCTGGTAGTACGGCTGTTTAGTTGTAACTAGCCGGACGCCAGAGTTCCGCAAGTCAAAGCAAATGGTGACATGGCGCACACTGGAACCAGGGATCAGTGACTAAGGTTGTGACCAAGAGAATGGTTTGAACGGGAATAAAGTGGCCCAAGTGTCCACAACCTCCTGCCCGGAAAAAGCTTTTCCCCCTGCGCTGATGTCCCCCCCTCCCTAGTGTGTATATGAGGTTGTTAAGTCCCGCTATATCCGCAAGCAATCCCGCGGAAACCCAGACAGTGTAAATAAACTAGCAAGACTTTGGGCATCATCGCCACCCAGTGTGTGTGGGTAGGATAGACCAGAGATACACCAGCTGCCCGGAAAAACGCCGATTTCCTCTCTTATGAGAGAGGGGGAGCTATATCACTGCAGGGCCATCAATGTCAATGGTCTGTAACCTGCAGCATCCAACAGGCCAGGCCCCTAGCAGGCCCATGGTGTCCTCCCACACGGGTCCAAGGAGTATACATTAGGGGATAGTGTCGCATATGTGTGTTAACAAGGGTAATTAGAGGGAACAGTGGCAACAAAGCAATGGAATGGACCTGGACCAAAAGTATGTAAGTACTAGTAAACGACTTAAAAAAAGCCTTCAAGGTGTGTCCCTCTATCTATCTCATAGTATAGCTCATCTATATATATCTATATATTACACATCGGACCGACGGAGGCACTCGCAGTATTTTTGCAAACAAACTCTTGTGACTTTAATTCCACACAACCGTGTGTGATTACACACAGAGTTTGTTTGCCCAAATCCTGCGAGTGCCTCCGTCTTTTTCCGATGTTATGTCTTCTCATGGATCGTGCACCCAGTTGGTTGTTACAATTTCGCGTGGCCCATCTTGCCCTACCCACTTGATAGATATATGATCATATATATATTATATATATATGATATATATAGCTGAGTGTATTAGTTACATAGTTTATAACATATATGTGTAAGCTAACCCGCCACTTACAAAGGCCCTCCATATTAGGGTAGGTTATATCTATATGCCACACATTATTAGTAAAAATGCTTGTTGAATTTTTTGTAGTGTAATGATCTGTATTAGATAAGTTTTTTCCAAAAATGATACTAATTATTGTTGACCTCCAAATATTACTAGTTTGTGACATATAATTTTCGATAACTCTCTTTCTTGTATAGTTTCGCTACCTCTCTCACTTGAATAGATTAAATAAAAACGTCTCCAATGTTCTCTAAGTAAGTCATAAAATGCACTCAATCATTTAATAAAAACACTATTGAAAATGAATGCAACAGTTACCAGATGGTGGCCCTTGGCAACACTGCTGAATTCGTAAAGAACACATTTTTTAAGAGGATCGTAACTTAACCTTACCCCCGGCACTTATACTATCACTAATTATTGGGTCCTTTGCAGTAGAAAATACTAGAAAAGAATATATCGGTATTTGTTAAAAACATTTAACCAACATTATATATGTAAGATTATTTATTACCAACTTACATTACTACTGTGTTATTATTTTTCCATGCAAGCATTTTATTTAACAAAAATATCAATATTAACAAAATATAGATTTTTGTTATACAGTTAAACAAAGGGTTTTTAGTTACATATTATAAAAAAATTACAAACTTTTTTTATTATATTATAAACAGGGGAGCCTTCCAACCACGTCAAGGTACCCAATTGGAAAGTAATCTTCATGCATACATGTAATGTACAAAACATTATCAAAATCGAAGTACCTATAAAATATATATGTGCAAAAAAAAATCAATTTTAATAACAAATGGTTTTACTTACCATTCATTTAAATACCGCTGTAACAACTTTACAAAAAAAAAACCTATATTTTATATAACCTAAAAAAGAATGTACAAAAATACAATATTAAAACAAAAACAATATTTGCTTCTAATCACTAAGACTTTTATAGAGAATAAAAAGACCAAAGCTTGTAGATGGCTAAATTAAATAAAAATACCATTTTTAAATAGGAATGGTAGTAAACACATAAATAAAGAAAAAAAAATTACCAGAGGATTGGCTCTCTGTGCCTGGGACTTCTTGATGCAAAACCACTTATGGCCTTATGCTCATCCTTCAAACTGATATAATTGAGTCATAGTTTTTGTGGACTTTTCCACCTATATGGTGGCAATCCCTCCTTTTAAAGCTATACAAGCTGGTTCATTAGCTCACACTGCATATCAGAGGCACAGTAATAACCATTTGCCCTGCAGAAGAAGATGGCAAACTTTGAGATGAATCGAATTCTCAGAACACAATTGAGATAAGTCACTAATGTGGGTTTTTGAAGTTTTTTATGTGCTGACCTGTAACAACTTGCTGGTGAACTGGAGACATGTACTTAAAAACACTGTGGTAACCGGAGGGCTGATTTAACAGTGGCAGTTAAACATGACCATGGAGAAATGCAGGATTTGTCGCCAGTACCCTGGTAGGCACAGGAATCCCCATATTAGGTGAAAAACTTTTCAATAAATTTATATTGAGCAATAAGGATGTTTTAGATAAGTCCTGCACACCTTGTCGAATGCCTTTCTTTCAATTTTTTGTATAACTCTCTCTCCTGAGGTGTAGTCCAACCTTTATACCCTACTCTTTAACCCTACCTATCAGTTGAAAGGGCAAGAAAATCCTTCCCTGACTCCAATGGCAATCAAAGTATCCCTGGTCAACACGAAATACGTAATATGTATTAATAACCATTATTCTAAAATCTTTAGTTTTAGAAACTATCTTTGCTGCAATTTTTAAGCTATTCAATGAATTTGCCATTAACCCCCTCTGCTGAACGACATTCCAGTTTCACCGTTCTCACTGTAAGACAAAAATTTCTACCCTGAAGATGAACTTCTTTTCTTCAAATCTTAAGGTCGTCCCATGTGTCCCTCTGACTATGACCGATTATGAACAATGCACCATAGAGTTTATTATCTGGCCCATTAACTATATAGTAAACAAAGCGATCATCCCACCACCATTGCCATTTCTCCAACAGCCCTAACTTGTCTAATCTGACCCGCAAGCAAGGAAGCCCCTCCATACCCTGATTATTTATTTCCCTTCTTTGAACGCTTTCCCATTCCACAGATGTTCCAGTTTCATATCATGTACTGCAAAACCGTCAATTCCAATGAGGCCCTTCCAGTGGCTTTGTTAGAGGGACGAAATCTACATTTTGTTGTATTGCATGTTTTAATAAACACCTCTTGTCAGTACTGGTGTGAACTGCATCCATCTTCCTTTCCATATGCGTTGCCACTCAGTGTAGCACCCGGAACTGATTCTCTGCTATGCAAGCTTTAAGTGTGCAAGGAGTCACTTCTATTGAGAAGCATATTTTTCTTTAATACACTCTTTATACTACAGCAATATTTGCAATAGCTCTAGTATGGTACAAAACAATTAACTTGTATCACCACGGCACTGAAAGTCATCTATGGAAAAATGCCAGAGTGATTGAATACTACAATACTGTCGGTCTGTAGCCTGGGTATACCTTTTTTACTGGAAAATACACTTAAATCCTTTATTGTTAATCAGCAGGCGTGTCAATGGGAGTGTGCATTGTGATATATTCTTATAAAAACCTCTAAGCTATGTACCAGAGTTGTTTATAAGGATAGCTATCCACTACACCTCCCCATTGATATCCAGAGCTTTATGTATTATAATAAAAATATGTGCCTAATCTTAAAATGCCCATGCACATTTGAATACAGAGCCTGTCACGTGCCTTTATTTTTTATATTACACGTAAGGTGCGTATTATCTTATAATGCACATATATATATGTGCAATATTGCCATTCGCTATACCAGGTTTTTTCAAAGTGGTGCTGGGCACACTGGTGTGAACTTCAAAAGCTAGATATGTCCCCATAATTTCTGTAGTGGAACATTTTATTTGTATTTTGAAATTTTTGAACTTTAGACTACATTGATTTGTGTAACTCGGCATAAAATATGTGGTTTTTTACAACTGTAAAGATCCTGTTTTATGTGAAAGAACCAGTTGTGTTTTTTTGTGATAAAACACAGAACCGTCTATATAAATAGGTATTTTTATTATTATAGTTCTCTATTTACGATAGTGGGGTCCCAACATTCATTGCTGCAGTGCTGGAGTTGCCGTTTTTCAAATTATCTGTGAAGGCCAAAAGTTTGAAATCCCTAATGTACTTTTATATATTCATTGCCTTTGATAAAAACGAACCACCATCCTGATTTTTTATGATATTTGTCACATAAACACATACAAAGAATTGAAGTGGATATCCCCAGAGACAATAGCAACAACACTTTGTGGCTTAGTGCTAGAAACTGGAGGTAGAGTAGAATAGTCAAGCTGAGAATACAAGATGGCCACTGGAAGATCATAAAGACTTGACGGAAAACATGACTCATAAAGCCAGAGAGCTTGTGAAACCTGGAAATACTGATACTGCAAAAAGCATGGGTGTCATATTTGTGTTGCCAATTGTATGCTTGTTATAAAAATTAATCAGTGATGTTATCCATGAATTTACAGAAACTCGTGTTTTCTATTCTAAATTGTTGAGTTTTATTAAAGCCTACATCCAGAGTGAATTCCTCTTCCCCAACTCCTCTGTTAGAATTTGTTTCTGCTGCTGGAAGTATAATTTCTGATTATAATAAACTCTGATGTCACTTTTAGAACAACTAGTTTTTCTGGCCTTAGAACTATATTGTTGCCTTAAGACCAGATATGGGCCCTTAGGCTTTGATTTCAGCAACTCTTCCTTCTTGAAGCTAACTTCTGAACTATTTATTGGAAAACTTTTTTGGTTCAAGCTCCCAGTTCAGCTGTACTATGCTAGATGTCTGCTTCGCCATATCTCTTGTACATTCTGTATCCCTGGCTCATGCTGCCCCAGCCTTGTGTTCCGTTTGGGAGCCACCAGGCTGTAAGCTGTGGGTTGTTCCCCGTTGTTTGTGGATGTAATACAAGGCTGAATGTTTTGTCCGTTTTGGATTTGTACAGCATCTGTTTTTCTTAGAAATTTGATGCTGTGGATGCCATGAATACTTCCCTTAATTCTCTTGGTTTTTTGTCTTTTCTGTTCCACATTTTTGCTTCCAACGACTTTTATGTTCCCCTAACCTGTGGGCTCGCGTCACATAAAGTGATCGACGTGTGGGAATTTATTTTCTACTGGTCAAGCTCGTTACTCTTCTTCGGTGTGTATAGGCTATTGGCTTGGTTTTATCAATCTTTTACCTTTAGAGGTTATAGTTCTGTATGCAATTTATTATCTTGGTATCAGTGGCTAAGTACTTCTCTTGCATTCCCTGCTCTGATTTTTTTTCGGCACTTCTTGGTCTAATTTCCTTTTCTATTAGTCACTTTCTTAGCGACGGGGGGGGGGGGGTGGGGAGGACAATTGTCTCTTTTTAAACTTGTTTGTTGTCTGTGGTCTTCTCCCTGAGGCGGCCTATGTTTTATAGGGCGAAACCCGTAGACAATCAGACCTACCAGTAACTTTATTAATGTTTTTCCATGGAGTGCTCGCAGGCTTCATCATTTCTATACAATATCCTAGGAGCAGCATCGATTTCATGCACAGCGTGCGGTGGATTCACATGCTATCTCATCTATCTATCTAACATCTACAATATTATTATTATAAAAAATATTTCTATTTTTGTGAGATTGCATGTAGGTGGAGATTGCATGTTAGGTGGGGGTAGGCTAAAATAATATACATGGTTAAAGTGTATATGTAATGTAAAAGGTATTACATTATTATTAATATGTTCTAAATAAAGTGATATAAGTGTGTAACAGTGTGTAATGGCATATGAAATAAAAACAAAAAAAAAAAGTACTTACATACAGAATCTCCCCCTTGTGAATGGACTGGTCAAATGGGAGCTAGAGACACACCTCTCAAATTCTTCAATTCTCATGGGAAAAAAAAAAGGAAGTTTGCTGTAATTTCCTTATTGTCCTTATCATCCATAGTTTTGTCTTCTGGTAGCTGCTGTAGCACTTTAGCCAATGAAAAGAAAGCTGCAGTGTTTACATCACATCCGGACGCAATGCAAATGCTTTTCGTAACGCTTTAGCTTTGCATTTTGGTAGAGACTAGTGAGCGTAGTGCGAGTTAATGCCAATCAAAAAAAGTTTGCTTTCCAGTAATTTGATGATTCCGGCTGTATTGCATTGTGGGAGAGAGCGTCCGGACGCTGAGTTTATACGGCTGTATTGCATTGGGGAGAGAGCTTCAACTCGTGGATGCAATGTGCTAGTGGGGCGGTGGCGTGGCCAAACGGCACTGCTTTAACTGAAGACTTTCTTTTCTCACAGGCTGCTTTACTAAAGGATCCTTTGTTCACAAGTGTTTTGGCTGCTTCCCTGAAAGGGAAGTTTCCTTCTTATTCTGGTAAGTGTCTAATGTTCTTAGTTTTTTGCTTTAGTGTACAGTCTCGTCTGTCCTGTGTCTCTCTCTTTCTCCTATCCTGTTAGCAGCATGCTCACCAGGATCAGCTTCCAGGTTAGTACTCTATTGATAAATTGTCACATTACTGTAATAGCAGCCAATAGGAATACCCCATATTAAACAAGCACCAGGTTCCTCTACTTGCCAAATGTGTGTAAACTCCACATCTAACAACCCTTCACAATGGTTGGAATCTAGGTAAAAGCAATAGTGTTCCGTTTAATCTGGGAGAGAAGGCATTGCCTATATAAATGGTGGGGACGCTACCTATTCCTGCTTGAGACCTGGGGATTGCTTGAGAGGAATTAATGTTGTGTACAGTATTGTTGTATATAGACTTGACATCACCTGGTCTGTCTCTCTCTCCCCCTCCCTCCTGATGCCTAACGATCCCTACAGTGACCCTCTCCCTCCCCCCCCTCGTAGCCAGCGCTAAGAAGACAAGAAACGCTATAACAAGGTTCATTTTAAATGTTCCTGTAACACATATTACTAAGTATTGTTATTTTTAATGATTTAACTGTGTGGTGGCAGTACATTAGTGTAATTATTGAAACTTGTCTTTTCTTTGTATGTTTTCTCCTTTATTGTTGGTGCTATTTTTATAGTTCCTCCTTTATTGTTTATGTATATTCCCTTTTTTATGGTGGAACTGTTCTGCCAGTATTATGTATGTATATAGACACACTCCTCTTTTGTTTTTTATTTTTTCCACTGTTATTTAAACCCTTTCAGTGTCCCAGCAGATTTTATTTCTTTTTGCATTAAGTGTCCCAGCAGAATTTTTCACGGAGTTTTGCCCTTAATGCGCTTTTAGACTAATTTTTACAGTAGGAACCTTGTCAGTAAATCAAGAATATTTACATGTTTTTTTCAGCACAAAGTGTCTTTAAACACGGCAACAGAATTTTGTAACTTTTCCTGGAATTTGACGGAATTCATGGATAAAATGTCAAAAAAAATGAAAACTAATTTGCAAATTTTCATGGATATTTCCTTCCATTTTTATAAAAAAACTTATATATTTATTTAAGTTAACACACAAAATCTTACTGTTTCTAAAGCCTATACTCCCATACAACAATATCAGATTATATGTTAGGTACCTCCACTTTTCCGTACAGGAGACCCCCCCCAAAAACTAAATGGCACTCAAGAATTATACACAAATTGAAAGGTATAACCACTTCTGAACGTTAACATAGAATATCTACAAATTACACTAAAAGTGAGAGATTTTTAAGAAACTACAATCCCCGCAGTGATTTTTATGAGTGAGTTAAGTTTCGATCAAAATGCAGTACCTGGGTGCAGCGCCTTTGTCTCAATTGTACGTTTATTTCTCACATTTTCCTTTTTTTCCCTCAACTGTAAAATCAGAGACAAAATCCATGTGAATTTCATTCAGCTAAAACCCTGTAGAGGAAAGTTCAACGCACTCAATCGAAAGCCCTAACCCCTCCCGACAAATGGTTATGCCACATTCAATGGGTGTACAGAACATAATGGCTCCACACTAACCCAGAGCGGGAACCATGCCAAATTCAGTAGCAGCAAAAAAAATATCAGCCATTTTGTATTTTGAACCGTCTGCAGTTTTTCCCCTAACTCAGAAATACCCCCAACAACTATATATTGCTGAAATCTACACACCTTCAGCTATGCAACCTGTAATTCAATCCATTCATAACCATCCTAGGGGCGCAGTTCTTCGTAGAAGTTTGCACTTTTTTACCTGATTTTTAAAAAAATGAACATCAAACAACAAGTCAAAAAGGAGATATCTGGAATGTAAACAAAATAGTTACTAAATATCAATCTCCAAAATGTCCCGAACAAACTGTAATCCTGAATCTACACACTACTTCACTTATGTAACGCTTAAGTTTGGTTCATTAATCCATCAATGGTGTGGGCACAGTTTCCTTCGTAGAAGTCCCATTTTCTGAAAAAATGAACAAAAAACAACTTCCAAAGATAGGAAATCATGCCCACACCTCATGGATGTACAAAATTTCTAATTCAATCTCCCAAATGTTCCTGAATCAAACGGTATGCCTATGTGTGGTTTACACAACGCACAAGTGGAAGCAAAAAGCCCAAAATGAGACAACACAGATGGCCTCAGAAACGAAATATTACCAACTCCGAATTGAACAGTCTGCCGTTTTTTTTCCACAACAACCCCCATAACTTAAACAAACGCCACAAACTATATATTCCTAAAATCCTACACACTTCAGCTATGTAGCCGCTGTAGTTTGTTTCATGTCATTCCATCAATGGTGTGGGGCCGAAAACAAAAGTTCTTCGTAGTAACTCGCACTATTCCTGAAAAAAATAACAAAAAACAACTTCAAAAGTAGGAATCATGCCCAAAACCTATTTGGAATGTAAAAAAAAGTTTACTAATATCAATCTCCAATGTCCTGAATCGAACTGTACTTCCATATGTGTGGTTTACACACGCGACCGTGGAAGCAAAAATCCACAAATGAGACAACACAGATGGGCTCGAAAAGCGAAAATCATAAGCCACAACTCCGATTTGAACAGTCTGCAGTTTTGTTCCACAAACAACCCCCATAACTAGAAACAAACCCCCACAAAACTATATATCCTCCCTAAAATCTACCCACCTTCATCTATGTAACGCTGTAAGTTTTTTCATTCATACACAATTGTGTGGTCACCATCTTCTTACGTAGAGCTCGCACGGTTTCCTGAAAAAATTAACAAAAAACAACTTCAAAGGTAGAAATCAGGCCAACACCTGATGGAATGTAAAAAAAAAAGTTACTAACTATCAATCTCCAAATGTTCTGAATCAAAACGGTAATGCAGATGCGCGTACATGTTCATTCATACCATGCAATGGTGTGGGCGCATTCTTCGTAGAAGGTTCGCAGTTTAGCAGATGTTCTTCTAAAGAATTGGAAAAAAAAAGGTAGAACATCATGCCAAATTCCAAGTAACGACAAAAAAGTTTACCAAATATCAATCTCCCAATGTCCTGAACAAAAACAGGATGCCCTATGTCTGGTTTACACACGCCGACGTGGAATCAACTAGCCACAAGTGAGCTGATGAACAGTGGCTCAATTACAGCAACTACTTTTCAGATCTATCAGACTATAACCACCCCTCTTGATAGAATACCCCCCAACCCTATATATTCTTTTGGAATCTAACACCACCTTCACCACCCTGGTCTGATTCTTTTTATGCAATGTTTGGCGCAGTTTGTGTTGTAGAATTTCGCTTTTTACTCAGATTTTCAGGAAATTTTATAAAAATAACATTCAAAGTTAAAAATCCCTGCAAATTTCCATTCAATGTAAAACAATACAACCTTGTCATTATCAATCTTCCAAATGCCCTGAATCAACGGTAATGCCATAGGCATGGTTACACACCAGACATGAAAGCACTATCACAACGTTGAGCCAATGCTAGTGTCCAATAACCTCAACTTTTTAAGATTTACATCTAAAGATTTTAAGATTTTGTATCTAAAAACCCCCCTCTAACTCAAAATACCCCCAAAAATATATTCTCAAGATCTAATACCTTCAGCTAGAACGGTGCCCATTTTTTTCCATGCATACCATCAATTGTGTGGCGCAGATTCCGTAATTTCGCACTTTTTAGCATATTTTCGAAAAAAAAAAGAAACACAACAAGTACCCATGCCAACAACTTCCCAGTAATAAAAAAAAGTTACAAATATCAATCTCCCAAATAACCTGAATCAAACGGTATGCCATATGCGTGGGTGCCACGCACAATGGCCACCAACTACTAAATGGGGATGGATGACAATAGCAATTACAAAGACAAAATCAAAGTTTGCTAGTTATTTTGACCACCTCCCCGTTTTCTCCATAAGGAACAGTCCCGAATTTGGAAGATCCCTCCCCACCACTTTTATTTTTGGAATCTACCCAACTTCAGCTACGTTAGCAGTGCCATGGTTTTTTTCTACAATACATGAAGAATTCCCAGACCCGTTATCCATAGAACCTCAGTGTTTTAGAAGGTTTTGTGACAATAAAATAGATTCAGGGTGAAATCCTACCTAAACCCACTTTACAAGCAAACAAAAAAAATCAACGAATATAATCTTCCCCAAATGTCCTGATCAAACGGTATGCACTATGTTGTGGTGCACCCAGAGAAGTGGCCCAATAGCTCAAAGGGAATTAATGCAACAAATGCAATTACAAGAAAATCAAGTGCTCTGTAATTTGAACAGCCTACGTTTTTCTAAGGAAACCCTCCCGAACTTGGAATATCCTCCACAATCTATATGTTTTGAATCTTACACTCCGTCACTAATGTTACAGGTGCTCAAGCTTTCATACATACATGAAAGAATTCTAACACAGTAATCCAGATAAACTCTTGGCGTTTAGGAGAATTTTTGGTGCAAAACATAAAAAAAGGCTCAAATGGTGAATGCCTACCTAAACCCACGTGGCAATAAAAAACCCACTAAATGTGCAATCTCTCCACATGTCCTGAATCAAACGTTATGCATAGGGTGGGTGCAAACAGAGACGGGCCACTAACTAGCTCAAATGCGACCCATGCTTAATTGCAATTACAATAAAAATCAAAACCACCGACACCACGAACTCCCCTCCCACCACCCTTTAGTGAAAACAGTTAGTCCTGGAGGTTTTTGCAACACTTTACTGTCCTAAAATTTCAGATCCGGTCTTATTTTTTGTACCCTTGCAAAACTTTCCTACTAAAATAGGCTTAGGTTTCCCTAAATCGGACAAATAATGATCCTGCTTTACTTTGCCGTATACTCACCCGGGGGCATTGAAAGCTTGGAGAAGACTAATTTTTAGTTTTTAGGGTAAAAAAAAAAAAAATGTGTGTTGTATCACTTTAAGAATTTGATTGTGTGTGTCTTTTCCCTTTTTTGTTTTTTTTTGGATCATCTCCCAAGATGATCATCAAATCAATCTTAGGGAGTGATAACGAACCGTGGAAATACGTCATAAGTTCCCATTTTCCAATTCAAAATCCCAATCGGAAATCACTCCCGGAAATATTTTACAGCGAGTGATTTTTCATTAATTTGCAAAGATCAAGAAGATCACAAAATTTTGATCTCTGTCCCCATTTTTTATATAGTCTTTGTAAGTAGCAAAGACTTAGAAAAAACCTATTTGTGACGTTTCTTTTTAAGGAAGTAACAGACGTATATTCACGCTCGTGTGGCATTTTGAAGCATTCTGTCACATATCTGCAATCGATCTGTGGCAGTAAAGGGTTATGTTACTCGTCCTCTTTTGTTTTACTTATTAGCATAGGTGGTTCTCCACTGCCAGTTTCATAGTATTTATCTTTAGTCCTTTTTATGTGGCCTGTTTCTTCTCAGTGCCATAGTATGTTGTATCCTGCTTCCACTCCCCTTTTCTTTTATTTCGTTTGTGTTCTTTTAACGGTAGTGTTATATACTGTAACATTTCCACTCCCCCTTTGTTTCACATTTATTAGGTAAGGTGGTGTCTAAACCTGCCAGTTTTCATGTATTGATAGTTTAGTTCCCTTTATTTTTATGTATAGTGTTTTTTAGTTGCCGTTACTCCAGTATTATGTAGTAGTATAGTAGCTACTCCCCCTTCCCCACTTTTTTGTGGACTTTACTGTTAGTGTTTATATCTGTAAACATTTCCATTCCTCTCTTTTGTTTACTTTATTAGCATAGTTTGGTGGTCTAGCTTGCAATTTAAAGTATTTTTAATATATTTCCTCTGTTATTATGTCTCCTTTATTAGTTCACAACCTTTTACTCATGTGGTTATCTATTTAATGTATTTTTTTTATTATTATTTGTTGGTTTAGAACATTACTTTATTTAAAATCAACAAAAATTTACATTTTTTTCATTAAAAAGTTTAGTGCGTCCAGCTTTAGTACTTTTATTCTCTATAAAGACTAGTGATTATAAGCAAAATATTGTTTTTTGTTTTTAATATGTATTTTTTGTATATTTTTTACTTTAGTTCTATATAATTATATACGTATGTTATTCTTTTGTGTAAAGTTGTTACACTAGCTGTTATTGAATGCAGGCAAGTTAACTTTTGTTAAAATTGTTTTGTTTTTTTTCCACCTATATCTTTTATCGTATACTTTATTTTTTGATATATTTTTACATACTTATCGCATTGAAGATACCTTCCTCAGATTTGGGAGTTACCTTGGACGTGGTTTGGAAGGCTTCCATGTTTTATTAAATAGAGTTTTGTAATTATAAGATTGTAACTAAACACCCTTTGTTCACTGTAAACAAATATCTGAATTTTTTTATTGAATTTTTTTTTAAATAATGTTACCAAGTTAAAAAACAAAATAAAACACAGTAGTTTAATGAAGTTTTGTAATAGCTAATATTACAAATATAATCTGTTGGTTAAAGTTTTTAGACAAATATCATTATTTGTATTTGTTCTAGAGTTTCTACTGCAAGCTAACTCAACTTAGTGATTAGTATACAGATCGTCGGTAAGTACTATCCTCTAAAAATTGTTTCTTTCAGATTTTCAACAGTTGTTGTCAATGCCAACCATCTGGTAACGGGTTTGTTTCATTCATTTTCAAAATTTGTTATTTAATGATGAGTTTTATTTATGACGTACTTAATATCAAGCTTTGAATATATTTTTTACAACTGGATAACATTTGAGCCGTTTTTATTTAATAACAAGAAGAGTTATCGAAATTATATGTCAAAATAGTATCTTTGGAGGTCACCCTGAATAGTATCATTAGGAAACCGTACCTATAAATAATAATTACACTACACAATATAACAGCATTATTGCTTAAAATGTGTCCCAATTTTAAGATAGGATTACCCTAATTCGGAGGCCTTGTAAGTGGCTGGTAGCTTACACATATAATTATTTATAAATATTGTAACTTAACACTCCAGCAAATACAACTATAATATAATTTTTAATCACATAAAAAGCCACTGTGCCCACGGCGGCACACTTTTGCTAATATATATTTGGGTACCATTTGGGGGCGCAGTCCATTTTGGTACTGAACTTGGGCACACAGGACGAGTTTAGGGACACACCTAACATTTCACATCTCTATTATACTGAATTTACATATCTGGTCATTTAACTATACTGACTCTTAGTTTATACAAGGGAATTCATGGAAAATTCATTTTTAAATTTTTAGTTTGGTTTGGTGCCATCCTAATTGATTCTACACTATAATCTCCATTTTGAAAATCGTTAATTTCATACCTTTGCTATTCCTTAGAGCATAACAAAGAGGAAAAAGTAACCTGCAGCACACAATCTGGAGTAGTGTGAATTTATGCACTCCTTTATTTAGAAGCGTGTAGATACCTATTTTGGAAAAGTATGTGCACATTTTCAATAAAAGGAAGTAGTACTCTGTTAGTGATACACATAAATACACACTCAACCATACTCCTAAATAATATATATTTAATATCTTCATATCACAATATAAAAACCAAATAAAAATAACCCCTGTTAAATCACTATATAGCTCGTCACGTGATAGTTAAATATAATATCTAGATAATACAAAAGTACAATATCAGAAATACTAGTAACCACTAAAGGTCCCGACATATAGATATTAAAATACCAGAGATAAAAGATATCTAACGACCATGTTGTAGAAGTTCCAGAAAATCAAAGGGAATTAAAACTGAATTCTATATCCACGGATGGTCACTCTAATACAAGTGAAAGCGATCCCGCAGATGTTATGGATGATCATAATCCTTAAACGTCCCGTTCGTGTGCGCACACTTCATCATAGGTCCCATCGGAACAAGGTGGAGCTGAATATAACAATCATAACACTACATACACCGTCCTTCTGGTAGTGCTTGGGGTAGACGCCTCTTCCTCCCGGTCCCCGGAACTCTACCCCCCCTCTTGGAACTTGGAACACATCTATGTGACAATCTATCTATGGGAACTTCTATGGCAACATCCTATCTATGAACTTGGAACATTCTTGGAACAATCTATCTATGGAACATTCTATGTACATCTATCTATGGAACTTGGACATTCTATGTACATCTATCTATGGGAACTTGAACATTCTATGTAACAATCTATCTAATGGAAATTCTATGTATGGAACTTGAACATTCTATTTAACATCTTATCTATGAACATTCTATGTCGCAATCTATCTATTGTAACTTAAACTTCTATAATAATGGTGATCTCCCTTGCGCTAGTGGAATGGTGTATTGTATGGCGAAGTGCTGTCAAAAGTCCCTTAATCCACGTATCTTTAAATCTCATAAATTATAATCTTACAAGACTGACTCCCTACTCTCAGTAGTCTTATTGCAGTAGTCAATCCAGCTTTGGACTGAATCTCAGAGCGTGTTGATTGTTGTGGAACATTCTTGTAACAATCTATCCTATGGGAACTTGAACATTCTAATGCACAAGCTATTTAATGGAACTTGAACATTCTGTAACCAATCTATCTATGGAACTTATTCTATTAACAATCTATCTATGAACATTCATCCAATGAAACATTCCTATTTAACAATCTATCTATGGAACTTGAACATTCTATTAACAATCTATCTATAGGAACATTCTATGTAACAATCTATTTAAACATGTGGAAACTTTGAACATTCTTATGTAACAATCTATCTATGGAAACCTTCTATGAACACTCTAATTATGGACTTGGAACATTCTTCATGTAACAATCTATCTATGAACCATTCTAAACCAATCTATGATGAACTTGGAACATTCTATTAGACATCTATCTATGAAACATTCTATGTACACTCTAGTTGGACTTGAACATTCTAATGGTAACAATCTATCTATGGAACATTTCTATGTAAACAATCTATCTATGGAACTTGGAACATTGTATGTAACATCTATCTATACTCTTATACCATCTCTTATGCATAACAATCTATCTATGAATCTTTATGTAACAATCTATCTAGGGAACATTCTATGTAACAATCTATCTATGGAAACTTATTCAATTATTGAACATTCTATCCATATATGGAACATTCTATGTAACAATCATATTCTATGAATCAACTTCATGTACACATCTATCTATGGTACCATTTCATGTAACCATCTATGAATCGTATGTAACATCTTCGTATGAACAATCTATCTATGCAATCATTCTATGTGAACAAGTTCTATGACATGCTCAATAACATCTATCTATGGAACATTCTATGTAACAATCTATCGTATGTAACAGTCTTGTACACATCTTCTATGGAACATTGCTATGTAACCATCTATCTATGGAACTTGGAACATCTATGTATGAACCTATCTATTGTAACTTGTGGACGACTCTATGTAACAATCTATCTATGGAACTTGAACATTCTATGTAAAATCTATCTATGGAACTTGGAACATTCTATTACATCTTTCTATGGAACATTTGATGTAATCTATGGCATGATTGTAACAAGCTTATCATGGAACGGACTTCTATTAACAATCTATCTTGGAACTGTTGTGGCATTGAACATTCAGGTAACAATCTCGCTATGAACTTCTAGTACACTCTTCTATGTACGAATCTATCTATATAATAGCCTCCTGGCTGGATTACATTCTGATGAGTAAAATGCTCGCCAACCGTATCCCTTTAGGGAACTATTCTATTACAATCTAATCTATGAAACCATTCTATCGTCAACAATCTATCTATGTGAACTTGAAACATTCTATAAATAAGTAATCCTCCTTGCGCTATGGAATGGTTTGATGGTAGGGAGAGTGTCTGGCGAGAAGGTCCCTTAATAATATTAAAATATAAAAATATGCCTTCTTTTATAATACTTTATTAAATTTAGTTTATATTTTAATATCTCTCCTCTTATCTCCTTCTCCTCTCAATCCCTCTCTTCCTCCTCTCCCTTCGTTCTTCTTCCTCTCTCCTCTTCTTTTTCTCTCTTCTCCCTCTCCTCTCTTTCCTCGTTCTTCCCTCTCCTATCCTACAGTCTTCCTCCTTCCCCTCATTCCCTTCTCCCCCCTTTCCCCTCTATCCTCCTCCTTCCTCTCTCCCTCCCTATCTCTTCTGTCCCTTCTTTCCCTCCCGTTATTCCCCTTCTTACTTTCCTTCTTCTCCCCCCCTTCTTCATTCTCTTCGCTCTCTCCCCTTCTCCTTCCCTTCCCACCCCCCCCCACTTCCTCTTCTACTCTTTCCCCGTCCTTTCTCATCTCTCACTCTCCCCCCTCCTGGCCTTCATCTGCTTCGCCCCCCCTTCCCTTCCCTCTCTTCTCTCTTCTCCCCTTCTGTTTCCTTCTCTTTTTCTCCCCTTCTTCTCCTCCCTCTCCCTTTCTCCCTTCTCCTCCTACTCCTCCTCCTCCCTCCTTTCTTTTCCCCTTCCCGCTTTCCTCTCTCTCTCCCCTCTCCTTCCCCCTCTTCCTCCTCCTTTCTTCCTTCCTCCTCTCTCTCTTTTCCTATCTTCTCCTCTTCTCCCTCTTGTCTTCTCCTCTCCTCTCCTCCTTCACTTTCTTCTTCTTCTCCTTTTACCTTTCTTCTGCACTCTTTCCCTTCCTTCCCTCTACCTCTCTTCTCCCCCGTCTCTTCCCCTCTCCCTTTCCCCCTTCCTCTTTTCCCTTCCTCCTGCCTTCCCTCTTCTTCTTCCTCCCCCTTCGTGCTGGCCCTTGGCCCCGTCTCTGTCCCTCTTCTCGGCCCCCTTCCTCTCTCCGTCCCCCTCTCTTTTCTGGCCCCTTGGCCCCTTCCTGTCCCCTCTCTCTACTGGCCCCTTCTCTTCCCCTCTCTCGCTGGCCCTTGGCCCTCTCTGGCCCCATCTCTCTCTGGCCCCCTTCTCTGTCCCCTCTGTCTCTGGCCCCTTCTCTGTCCCCCATCTGTCTCTGCCCTTCTCTTTCCCCCTCTCGGCCCCTTCTCTGTCCCCCTCTCTCTCTGCCCCTTCTCCTGTCCCCTCTCTTCTGCCCTGGCCCACTTCTCTGTCCCCCTCTCTCTCTGCCACCTTCTCCGTCCCACTCTCTTTCTGGCCACTTGGAAACATTCATGTAACAATCTATCTATGAACTTCTATGTAACACTCTGTCTATGGAACATTCTATGTAACCATCTCTATGTAACATTCTATGTAACAATCTTATCTATGAACCTTCTATGTACAATCTATTTATGGACTTGGGAACATTCTATGTAACATCTCTCTATGAAAACATTCTACGTAACACATCTATTTTATTGAACTGGAACATTCTAGTGTAACAATCTATCTATGGACATTCTATGTAACAATCTATCTATGGAACAGTCTATGTAATCAATCTATCTATGGCCTTGGAACATTCTATGTAACACTCTATCTATGGAACATTCTATGTAACATCTGTATGGAACATTCTATGTACATATCTATGGAACATCTATGTAAACAATATCGATGGAACATTCTATGTAACAATCTATCTATGGAACTTGGAACATTCTATGTAACATCTATCGATGAGCATTCTATGTAACAATCTGTCTTGGAACATTCTATGTAACATATCTATGGAACATTCTATGTACAATCTATCTATGCAATTCTATGTACCAATCTTATGGAACATTCTATCAATGGATCTTGGAACATTCTAGGAACATCTATCTGTGTAACATGTAACAATCTTAAATTGAAAATCTTGAACTTTGGACTTCTATGTAACAGAACATGTAACATCCTATGCAACATGAACAGTCTATGTTCTGTAACAATCTATCTATGTACCATGGAACATTCCGATGGAAGGAGTGGAAGCAGCAACTGAAATTTTTTTTCCCCTGAAGAAACAGAAAAGGGGAATGTTACATTGATTACTGAATCCCAGGCTAATATGGTTCAAACCCTGCGGCTGTCCTAAGCTGGTTTTGAGCACAACACAGCAGCAAAGTCGGCAGCTTCGGTTGGTCATCTATTGTGGCCATTGACTTTAACGTCTAGTATAGGGAAGGCTAAAAGATGGGAACCGGTGTGTTTGCGCCCTGCCTGTGCTAGCGGTTCTATGAATTCATCTTTCCGGACAGAGGAACATGATCTCAGCAGCCAGCGGTTGTGCAGTACCGCACCTGACTTTTGTACAGAGAGCGCAACAGATATGTGCTAGCCAATGGGCAAGCGGGTGCGCTGCAACAGACCCCGTCACATGGCCATGACGTTGGCAAAATGTTCCAGCTGACGTTGCCTGGTAGTACTGCTGTTTAGTGTGTAACTAGGCCGACCCAGATTTCTGAGTTTAAACGCAGATGTCGACATGCGCACCTATACCGACCCCGGGGACAGTTGACTACGGGGGGCCGCTGCCCCCTCCCCAGTGTGTAGATAGTGTGGTGAAGTCCTGCTAAATCCGCACCGCCCCGGTAGACAACATACAGGTACATAAACTAGCAATGACTTTGGGGCATCATCGCCACCCAGGTGTGTTGGGGAGGGAGTGACAAGTTATACACCAGCTGCCCGTGCCTTTTCCTCTTCTGTTCAGGAATGGCCGTGGCAGTGCCTTTAACCTCCCCCTACTCTCCATCAACCCAGAACATCATGTCAGTGGTCTGTGACCTGCAGCATCCCACAGGTTCAGGAGCCCCTAGCATGGGCCCTGGTGTCCTCACACAACGGGTCCAAGAGAGTTGCATTAGGGGATAGTGTCCACATATGTGGTTTACAGGGTATTAAGAGGTTTCAGTGGGCAGCACTAAGCCATGGACTGACCTTGAAAAAAAAAAAAAAATATATATAATAGCAAAGTGTGCCTGTTGGTGCACAGTGATGTTTTATGTTAATTTATATAGGTTTTATTTGCTGGATTGTTAGTTACATATATTTATTTAAAATATATTTGTAAGCTAGCCTGCCACTTACCATGCCCTCCATATTAGTTAGTCCCTATCTAATAATGACACATTTTATGTAATACTGCCGTAATATTTTTTTGGTAGTGTAATTAGTATGTATTAGATACGTTTTTGCCTAATGATACTAATTCAGTGACCTCCAAATATACGATTTTTGTGCCATAGTTATTATTCGATACCTCCCTCTTGTATAATTAAATAACAACGCTCAAATGTTATCCCAGTTGTTAAAAATATGATTCAACAGCTTGATATCTAAGTAAGTCATGATGGAACTCATCATTAATAAAAATTTTGAAAATGAAATGAAACAGTTACCTGATGGTGGTATTGGCAACCTGTTTGAATTCTGTAAAGACACAGTTTTTAGAGATAATATACTTATGACACTAGTAACTCTCACTAGAGTTGAGTGTAGTCTTGTCAGTAGAAATTTTCGAAAAAAATACAAAGATATATATTTTGTTAAAACATTTAGCCAACAATATATCAGTAAAACGAGTTATACAAAACTTACTTAACTACTGTGTTTTTATTGTTTTTCTACGTTGTGAACTTTATTAAACAAAAAATTTCAATATTTTTTCAAGGTACCCAGATTGTTACATAGAATGTTCCATAGATAGATTGTTACATAGAATGTTCCAAGTTCCATAAATAGATTGTTACGTAGAATGTTTCATAGATAGATTGTTACATAGAATGTTCCAAGTTCCATAAATAGATTGTTACATAGAATGTTCCATAGATAGATTGTTACATAGAATGTTCCATAGATATTGTTACATAGAATGTTCCATAGACAGATTGTTACATAGAATGTTCCATAGAAATTTGGCAACTACGTATGGGAATTTGCTGTCCATTTAAGGGGCCGCAACTTCTTAAAGGGCAGTTCAGTTGAAATTATCAATATTGTGAAAATGTAGTTTGTGTAAGGTCTTCCTTAATTATTCTCATATTTCCTCCCCATTTCAAAAAATCTGTTGATTTCATACACTGTGTGTTTCCCTGCTGTTGACATTAGTGAGCTGACATTTTAGGTTCTAACGGTCACTTTTCTTCCCAGGATGGCACCAATCCTTGGAAAGTTCTACTGCATTGGCCTTGTGGATGGGTCAAAGAGCTCAGATCTCTACGGAGCAACTGAATCAACACATGACGGGCCAAGGGCCAAGACCATAACGGTCTCATTAGGGGTTCTCAAACAGCTATAAAGTCAGGATTTGGTGCATTATTCATTCAAGACAGGGGAATGCGTGAATGGCCCAGGTTTGGTTTTAAAGTCCCATTGGGATTAAGGTTCAAGTCATTGGGATTTGAAAAAAATACTGCTCTAGGTTTCTGAAAAGTACTGTATGTGCATGGACTCACCTTTAAGCCACCAAAAAATCACACAATATTACAAGACTCACCGAAGGGCAGTTAGTGGTCATAATTCTACCCTGCTTATACTCGAGTCAATAATTTTTTACTAACTTTTCATGTTAAAATAGACTCGGCTGTAATGGATGACTTATATTCGAGTACCTACCTATGTGCATATAAGGTAAATCTAAAAAAAATCTGACGCCCCATGTGCCTGCAATTCTGATGTAAGAGGGAAAGGCAAAGGAAGAAGAGAAAAAGAAGACAGGAGGAAAGGGAAAAACCCGGCATGTTTAAAACCTTCTAAACCGGTCAGGACTACCCGTGGGGTGCGGGCGGAAACAGAAAGGCCCTGTAGGGATTATAAAAAACCCCCATAACAACCCGAAGATATAAGGAAGGCAACAAGCTAGCAAAAACTACTAATGAGAGTAGGATTAGTGAACAAAGAATCACTAATCCTAAAAAAAATTCATAGTAGTCGTACCTATATTTCTAATAAGAAAAGGAGGATTGAAAATTGTGCTGGCGCCATTAATTAATGGGGATGTAAGTTAGTCTTGAATATTTTTTCCCCCTTTTTGCTCATACAATATAGAAGATCCAAGTACAGAATCAGCAGTATGAGTAGCAATAATGGTATAAAAGATTACAACGTTTGCACTGTGGTTTACGAGGATTGGTACAGAAAAACTAAAATAAGGTTTAAAAGAGTGTTAACGAGGTATGTCCACCATTCAAAATGGAAATTTTGATTCCCCCCCCCCCCCCTTCTATAAGTCCCCCCTGGGCTCCCAGCCCCCAACCGTATATTTTTTTTTAAACCCAAGCCCACCAAACCTACTTAACTCCCCTCTTTCCTCCCGCAGCAGCTCCCGGCCTTGCTGCAAGGAAAATGCAAGCAGAGGGGCGCGGCACGGCAGCGCGTCCTGTATTGGCTGAGCGGCAGCCAATCACGGAGGCGGGCTGCCGGAGCTAACTTGCCGGAGGAAAAGGAGATGTAAGTAGAGAGGTAGGTGTAAAGTAAGAGTTCAGTTTGGGGAGGAGCTTCTAAAAATAAAAAATACCAGGGTTGGGGCTGGGGGACATGGTGGGAGTAGGATATATATAGGATATTAAATGGGTTTTATGCTAGGTGGGAGGTAGCAGTAAGGGAGGGACGAGGGAGGGAAGACAGAGGGAGGTGGAGGAGGGGGGAGACGTGAGAGAGAAGAGAATGGCCGAGGGGGAGGGAGGGGGGGAGAGCGGCCTGGATGCCTCAGTAAGGGGGGGACGAGAAGAGAGAGAGAGAGAGAGAGAAGGGCCCTTGCAGTACCAGTGGTCGCCCCAGGCGTCTTTTAGCCCGGGCGGGCCCACCGGCTACTTTTCATGCCACCCGGCTGGGAAAAAATCCTTGAGAGAAACACTTGGTGCTTTAACAAGAATGTAGATGTAGGTTATTAATAGGGTGCCAATAGGTCAGTAAAAACTCCCGCCAACACGCGGCCCAGATCCACGACCATTTTGTTACACCTGTATTTTAGTTGGTTGTTAACACATGGTCCGCAACTAGCTTTTTCCAGAGCCCTACCGGAACCAAAATGGTTGGAAAATGGTGCTTTATGTGTGACCCATCTTACATCTGGGGTAACTTCAGATGTTGTAGCACTACAAACTCTCGCAGATTTGCGAACTACAACTCCCTGGATTCTGAGGATGGTTGCCAAACTACAAACTCCCTGCAGATTTTAACCGAACTACAACCTCCGCAGTTTTACCGAAACCGATACAAACTACATGCCCCGGCAAGATTTTACCGAACACCAACTCCCTGCAGATTGATTTAAGAACGACACTCCCCATGCAGATCTTTTACCGAAACTACACAACCCCTGCAGCATGTTGCCGCCACTACAACTCACGATCACAAACCCCAGAATGCTGGGAGTGTGATAGTTTTAGACCATCTATTGCGAACGAAAGTTCTAAGTTTAGACATCCCTTGACCTATATAATGAGCATAATCGGCACATTTTTCCCCACCACCAAATCTCCAATCCACCCCACCCGGCTACATTTTTCATGCCACCGGATGGAAAACAATTCGGCGAGAACACTGCAGTACGCATGGCAAAAATCTACCTGAGGCCAGCTGCAGGCCGTGTCCTATAGGGACCTGCTAGACTGCCTGGTGGGCGTTTTTTGCGGGATTTGGGGGGAATACAGGAGAACCCTATGGAGCTGGGTGTGAGGTAAGGAGTACATACACTACATGATGGGGCCAGTCGGATAGTGTTGGGGGGATTGGAGGATTATATAGTTTTGGGGTGTGGGACCTGCCCTTTAAAATAAGAAATCTATTGGACCGGATAAAATACATCCTCAGATCCTAGGGAGCTTCTGACGTTCAGTTTTATATAGGCATTGTTTCATTTATTTGTGCAGATTCCCTCATTCGTTATGAATTGTTATTCCAATATTCAAAATAAGGGTAGTGTTACAGCCGTGGATACTACGACCTTCAAGTTTAACTTCAGTGGTGGGGGAAGAAGATACTGGAAAGTTTAATACTTGTAATCGATAGATAAAAGTAGACATTGACCATGGATATTTCCAAGATTGCCACTTTGGAGGGAGGGTGTTATTGCTAGAGGGGTGGAATGGATAGCGGATGTCTATATGACTGACATTATAAGTAGTAACCAGCCTCCGGATATAGGAGGATAGATTTATAACATATTACTTGGGGCTTTCTTATGAGGATCCTAAGGAAGCGAAGTGAAAAGTAGAGAAATGAGGACTTTGACTTTGGCAAAGCTGTAGACTGTTAGAATACTGGGATTCTTGCAAAAGGATTTGACTTTCTTTTATCTTTTTGATTTACAGTTATTACAGTCGCCCATAGGTGAATAAGCCTAAAATAAGGTTGGTTCTGGGGATGGAAGGTAGGGCACCATGTGACGAAGAGGAACGGCACCAGGTGAAACATAGGAAGATCACATTTGAACAATAGCTAGATAGGAACTGGGCTAATGAATGAATTAGGATTGCATAGAGTAGTAGTAGAGTAGTTGGTTTTAAAAGGTAATGTTCCACCCCCAAAACCCATTAATAATGTAAGGGTTATTGGCTTCTTAAAACAACCCAAACCCCATTAACGGACCTTTGATATAATAAGAGGACTTATACGCTGACCTCCATCCGAATCATAGTATGGTACTTTCTATCCAGGGTGAGAACCTGAACGCTAGGTCCTTTTTCCAAAACCCCACTTGGGTCTTGTCGCTTAACTTGGATACATATAATTAATACACGTGACTCAGTAGGCTCCGCGCCCTCCTATCCTGGAATGCATGACAGGCAATGGAAGGCAGTGCTCGTTGCAGAGCGTGTCTTCCTATTTGACTGTTGAGGCTGGGAGGCGGGGCGGGGAGGCCTCACCAGAGCAGCTTGTTTTTGGTGTCAGTAAGTAAATGCCGAAAAGTTCAGCGAACCAGGGGTGGCGGCCCTAAAGTTTCAGTCCTCACCCGGGTTAGAAATTACTGAACTAAGGATGTGGAGCGGAGGGCAGGTGATATAACATCCTCCCTATGCGCACCCCACCCTCCCACCATCTGGATCATCCTCGCTCTCCATTCAAAGCTAGCTTAAAATACTTTTAGTGGACTGGTAGCTGCCCTTGCCCAGACTAAACATATATTTTTTTTTTTTTTAAATAATGCTAACTGTACTCTACAGCCCTTTCTTCTTGTGGCACCTTCTATGATGTCGTCAGCTGCGTCTCTGATGGGCGCGAAGGGGGCTGCTGGTTTAGGACACCTGCGTCCAAGTTCTGACAAGCGGGAGCCAGAGCAATATGCGGCATCGAGCGAACGGGCAGTAAGTAATGTTAGTTTGTCTTTGTTTTTTTAAAGAAAAAATTCAAGGTGGGTGGGTGTGCAGGGGGCTCATCTTATATAAAAAATATTTCTAAGGTGGACATACCCTAAATGGAGCTTCATCAATATGGAATTTTTAGTTGTGAAAGCTGGGGTATGCCACATGGGTCTTGTGTTGGGGGCTCTTTCTATGAATCTTGTTTAGTAATGATGGGGAAGTGGGTGTATTGTCAGCAAGCGTTCTGTTTGTTGACGACACAAAATTTGCAACCCTTATGAAATTTTTGTGGTCGACCAATTGTTGCAATGTGGATCTAGATAGTCACATGGCGCTGCTAAGTGCATGATGCGATTTAATGTTGACAAATGTAAGGTGATTGCATTTTGGACTAAAATCCCTTGCGTTGTTTATACTATAAATGGCTCTCAGTACAGTGAATCCCTGTTAGAGAATAAGGGATCTTGAGGTTTTGGTGGGGATGACACAAACTTAAATTCTTGCCTAGTTGTTATGGCCAAGCTATTTTAGTCTGCTCTAGGATGCAGGTATTTGAAGGCCAAAGGACTCCAGACTAATATAAAACTGGGTATGGTCCTTCTCTGGCCCATGTCAAGCCAATCAAAAAAGCGATGTTGACTCATCCGGTACACACAAAATACATCTATATATATATAACCCTCATATATATAAAAATATTTTGTATGTTTTGGAGATTGCAAGTGAGTTTTTAGTGTGACTATGTCAGGTGGGGTAGGCTAAAATCATAGTTATACATGGTTAAAGTGTATATTGTAATGTAAAAGTTAAACATTAATTAGTTTATTCATTGTTCCATCATATATATAAAAATATATTTCTATTTTTGTGGAGACTTGCATTGAGTTTTAGGTGTTTTCGACTATGGACAGGTGGGGGTAGGGCTAAAATATATTATACTGGGTTTAAAGGTATATTGTAATGTAAAAAGATATAACATTAATGTAGTGATTACTATGTTCCTCAATATATAAAAAAATTTTTATTTTCTATTCGGTAGACTTGCATTGAGTTGTCGTAGTTTAGAGCGTACTATTTAGCGGATGGGGGTAGGCTAAATAATCATTATACATGGTAAGTGTATATGTAATATAAAAGGTTATATAACAGTAATTAGTTATTACAACATTGGTTATAAATTAAAGATATTACAAGTGTGTAACAGTGTGTAAATGGCATATGAAATAAAAAAAAAAGTACTACATACAGAATCTCCCACGTTTGAATTGGACTGGTCAAATTGGGAGCTATAGAACCCCTCTCAAATTTCTTCAATTCTCCATGGGAAAAAGCAAAAGGAAGTTTGCTGTAATTCCCTTTTGTCCTTATCATCCAATAGGTGTGCTTGGTAGCTGCTGTAGCACTATTAGCCATGAAAAGAGAGCCTGCAGTGTTTACATAACATCCAGATGACGCAATGATGCATTAAGTACATCCTGTTAGCTTTGCATTTGGTAGGACTTGTGAGCGGTGCAAGTTAATGGCCAATCAAAAAAAGTTGCTTTCCAGTAAGTGTAGATGTATCGGCTGTATTGCATTGTGGGAGGGAGAGAGGTCCGAATGCTTTAGAGTTAATCTACGGTTGTATTGCATGTGGGAGGAGAGCTTCACATCCGGAGCAATGTGAGTGGAAGGGGTGGGTGTGTGGCCAAACAGCACTGCTTTACTGAAGACTTTTTTTCTCCACAGGCTGCTTTACTAAAGGATCCCTTGTTCACAAAGGTGTTTTGGCTGCTTCCCTGAAGGGAAGTTTCCTTCTTATGGTACGTGTCTAAATGTTATCAGTTTTTTGCTTTGTGTACAGTTCTCTGTCTGTTTCTCTTTCTGTGTCTCTCTCTTTTCCCTATCCTGTTAGCAGCAGTGCTCACATGATCAGTTCCAGGTTAGTACTATTATTTAATAAATTGTCACATTACGTAATAGCAGCCAATAGGAATACCCCATATTAAAACAAGCACCAGGTTTCCTATAGCCAAATGTGTGTAAACTACAGCCATCTAACAACCCCTTCACAGGTCGGAATTAGGTAAAAGCCAATAGTGTTCGTTTAATGCGGCGAAGACATTGCCTATATAAATGGTGGGGGATACCTGCTTTGCGAGGTAATTGTGAGACGCTGCCTGTTATGTGGGGCCCTGGGGATAGCTGGAGGAGGGAGTAATGTGTGTTCAGGATTGGATGTATACTCACTTGACAGCACATGGTGTGTCTCTTCCTCCCTTCCCTCCTGATGCATAACGATCCACAGTGGACTCTTCCCTCCTCCCCCTCGTAGCCAAGCTAAGAAGAAAAGAACGCTATATAACAGGTTTATTTTAAGTTCCGTAACACATATTACTAGGTATGTTATTTTTAAATGATTTAACTGTTCGTGTTTGTGCAGTTCATATAGCTAATGTTGTACTTGCTTTTACTTCGTATTGTTTGCTGTATGTGGTGATATGTTATAGTCCTCCCTTTATTGTTTATGGATTCCCTTTTTTAGGTGGGACTTTACTGCCAGTATGTATAAAACACTCCCTCTTTTGTTTTATTTATTAGCATAGGTGTCTCACTGCCGTTTCATGTATTTAATCTTTAGTCCTCTTTTAGGTGGCCTCGTTTCTGCCGTATTATGTGTAGTGTTTGCCACTCCCCTTTCTTTATTTCGTTTGTGTGCTTTTACTGTTAGTGTTATATACTTAACATTTCCACTCCCCCTTTGTTTACATTTATTAGTATAGGTGGTGTCTAATGCCAGTTTCATGTATTTAATTTAGTTCCTTATTTTTATGTATATTTTTTTTGTTGGCCTGTTTACTGCCAGTATTATGTAGTATATAGCTTCCCTTCCCCACTTTTTTTGTGGACTTTTTATGTTAGGTTTATATCTGTAACATTTCCACTTCTTTTGTTTACATTATTAGCATAGTGGTGTTAACGCAAATTTAAAGTATTTAATATAGTACTCTGTTTTATTATGGTCTCCGTATTAGTCAGCAAACCTTTTACTACATGTGTTATATATTTAATGTATTTTTTTTCTTATTTATTCTGTTTACTAACATTACTTTATTTAAAAATGTATATTATTATTATTTAGCGTCTACAAGCTTTAGTCTTTTTATTCTCTGATAAAAGTCTTAGTGATATAAGCAAATATATTGTTTTTTTGTTTTAATGATTGTATATTTTTATTTAGGTTATATAAATTATCTAAGTAGTTATTATTTTGTAAAGTGTGTTACAGCTGTTATGAAATGCAGGTAAGTATTGAGTTTGTGATTAAAATTGTTTTGTTTTTCCCACATCATATAATTTATATATTATTTATATATATATTTTTATAATATTTTACATAATGTGCTGAAGATACCTTCCAGATTGGGTACCTTGATAAATAATATTGATATTTTTTGTTTAATAAATGTTACAAGTAGAAAAAAATAAAAACACAGTAGTTAATGTAAGTTTTGTATAACTCTATTACAAATGATATATTGTTGGTTAAATTGTTTTAACAAAATATATATTTGTATTTTTCTTCGATTTTCTACTGACAAGACTACACTCAATTAGTGATAGATTACAGGTCGATAAGTATATTTCTCTAAAAAATGTGTTCTTACAGAATTCAACAGTGTTGCAATCCACCATCTAGGTAACTGTTTCATTCATTTTCAAAATTTTTATTAATGATGAGTTTATTATGACTTACTTAGATATCAAGCTGTTGAATATATTTTTAACAACTGGATAACATTTGAGCCGTTTTATTTAAGTATACAAGAGAGAGTTATCGAATAATAATATGTCACAAAAATGTATATTTGGAGGTCACCCTGAATTAGTATCATTAGGAAAAACGTACTCTAATAACATACTAATTACACTACAAAAATATAACAGGCATGTATTCTATAAAATGTGTCATTATTAGATAGGACTAACTAATATGGAGGGCCTGTAAGTGGCGGTAGCTTACACATATATTTTAATAAATATATGTAACTAACACTCCAGCAAATAAAACTATATAAATTAACACATAAAAAGCACATGTGCAACCAACGGCACACTTTGCTATATATATATTTTTTTTTTTTTTCCAGGTCCATTCCATGGCTTTAGTTGCTGCACCTGAACCCTCTTAATACCCTGTAACACACATATGTGACACTATCCCCTAATGCCAACTCCTTGGACCCGTGTGTGTGAGGACACCATGGCGCCCATGCTAAGGGGCTCCTGAACCTGTTGGATGCTGCAGGGTCACAGACACTGACATGATGTCTGGGTTGATGGAGCGAGGGGGAGTAAATGCACTGCCACGGCCATTCCATGAACAGAAGAGGAAATTGGCACGGGAGATGGTGTATACTGTCACTCCCTCCACACAACACACGTGGGTTGGGAGATGCCCCAAAGTCATTGCTAGTTTATGAACTGTATGTTGTCTACCGGGATGCGGTGCGGATTAGCAGGAACTTCACCAACACTCATCTAAACACTGGGAGGGGGCAGGCCCCCAGTAGTCAACTGTCCCCCAGGGTTCGGTTAGGTGCGCATGTAGACATATCTGCTTTTAACTCAGAATCTGGGTGCGCCTAGTTACAACTAACAGCAGTACTACCAGGCAACGTCAGTGGCATTTGCAAGCGTCATGGCCATGTGACGGTCTGTTGCAGCGACCCGCTTGCCCATTCGGCAGCACATTATGCTTGTTGCGTGCTCTCTGATACAAAAGGTCAGGTGCGGTATGCACAAACCGACTGGCTGCTGCGGATCATGTTCCTCTGTCCGGAAAGATGATTCCAAGAAACCGCCCCCCCCATTAGCACAGGCCAGGCGCAAACACACCGTTCCCATACTTTAGCCATTCGCCTATACTATGAGCGTAAAGTCAAGGCCAATAGATGACACAACCGAAAGCTGCCGACTTTGCTGCTGTGTGTGTCAAAACCAGCTGAGGACAGCGCGCAGGTTGAACCCAGTATAGCACTGGGTATTCAGTAATCAATGTAACATCCCCTTTTCTGTTTCTTCCAGGGGAAAAATTTCACGTTGCTGCTTCCACTCCTTCCATACGATTTCCATGTTACATAGATAGATTGTTACATGTAACATAGACTGTTCCATGTTGCATAGATTGTTACATGTTACATAGAATGTCCAAAGTTCCAAAGATTGTTCCATATATAGATTGTTACATGTTACACAGATAGATTGTTACATAGAATGTTCCAAGCTCCATTGATAGAATGTTCCATAATTGTTACATAGAATTCATAGATAGATGTTAATAGAATGTTCCATGCTATATGTTACATAGAATGTTCCAAGAAGATTGTTACATAGAATGCTCCATAGATAGATGTTACATAGAATGTTCCAAGTTCCATAGATAGATTTGTTACCTAGAATTTCCATAGATATTGTTACATAGAATGTTCATAGATATGGTACATAGAAGGTTCCATGACGATTGTTACATAGAATGTTCCATAGAGCGAGTGTTACATAGAATGTTCCAATGCCATAGAGAGATTGATACATAGAATCTGTTCCATAGATAGATTGTTACATAGAATTCCATAGATAGATTGTTTACACTAGAATGTTCCAGTTCAATAAAATAGATTGTGTTACGTAGAATGGTTCATAGAGAGATGTTACATAGAATGTTCCCAAGTCCATAAATAGATTGTACATAGAAGGTTCATAGATAAGATTGTTACATAGAATGTTACATAGAGATGGTTACATAGAATGTTCCATAGACAGAGTGTTACATAGAAGTTCATAGATAGATTGTTACATGAATGTTTCCAAGTGGCCAGAAAGAGAGTGGGACGGAGAAGGTGGCAGAGAGAGAGGGGGACAGAGAAGTGGGCCAGGGCAGAAGAGAGGGGACAGGAGAAGGGGCAGAGAGAGAGGGGGACAGAGAAGGGGCCGAGAGGGGGAAAGAGAAGGGCAGAGACAGATGGGGGACAGAGAAGGGGCCAGAGACAGAGGGGACAGAGAAGGGGGCCAGAGAGAGATGGGGCCAGAGAGGGCCAAGGGCCAGCGAGAGAGGGGAAGAGAAGGGGCCAGTAGAGAGAGGGGACAGGAAGGGGCCAAGGGGCCAGAAAAGAGAGGGGGACGGAGAGAGGAAGGGGGCCGAGAAGAGGGACAGAGACGGGGCCAAGGGCCAGCACGAAGGGGGAGGAAGAAGAAGAGGGAAGGCAGGAGGAAGGGAAAAGAGGAAGGGGGAAAGGGAGAGGGGAAGAGACGGGGGAGAAGAGAGGTAGAGGGAAGGAAGGGAAAGAGTGCAGAAGAAAGGTAAAAGGAGAAGAAGAAGAAAGTGAAGGAGGAGAGGAGAGGAGAAGACAAGAGGGAGAAGAGGAGAAGATAGGAAAAGAGAGAGAGGAGGAAGGAAGAAAGGAGGAGGAAGAGGGGGAAGGAGAGGGGAGAGAGAGAGGAAAGCGGGAAGGGGAAAAGAAAGGAGGGAGGAGGAGGAGTAGGAGGAGAAGGGAGAAAGGGAGAGGGAGGAGAAGAAGGGGAGAAAAAGAGAAGGAAACAGAAGGGGAGAAGAGAGAAGAGAGGGAAGGGAAGGGGGGGCGAAGCAGATGAAGGCCAGGAGGGGGGAGAGTGAGAGATGAGAAAGGACGGGGAAAGAGTAGAAGAGGAAGTGGGGGGGGGTGGGAAGGGAAGGAGAAGGGGAGAGAGCGAAGAGAATGAAGAAGGGGGGGAGAAGAAGGAAAGTAAGAAGGGGAATAACGGGAGGGAAAGAAGGGACAGAAGAGATAGGGAGGGAGAGAGGAAGGAGGAGGATAGAGGGGAAAGGGGGGAGAAGGGAATGAGGGGAAGGAGGAAGACTGTAGGATAGGAGAGGGAAGAACGAGGAAAGAGAGGAGAGGGAGAAGAGAGAAAAAGAAGAGGAGAGAGGAAGAAGAACGAAGGGAGAGGAGGAAGAGAGGGATTGAGAGGAGAAGGAGATAAGAGGAGAGATATTAAAATATAAACTAAATTTAATAAAGTATTATAAAAGAAGGCATATTTTTATATTTTAATATTATTAAGGGACCTTCTCGCCAGACACTCTCCCTACCATCAAACCATTCCATAGCGCAAGGAGGATTACTTATTTATAGAATGTTTCAAGTACATAGATAATTGTGACATAGAATGGTTTCATAGATTAGATTGTTAATAGAATGTTCCAAAGTTCCATACATAGAATGTTCCCCATAGATAGATTGTTACATAGAATGGTTTTCAAGTTCCATAGATCGATTGTTACATAGAATGTTCCCAAGTTCCAGAGATAGATTGTTAATAGAATGTTCCATAGAAAGCTTGTTAAATAGCATGTTCCAAAGTTCCATAGATAGATGTTAATAGAATGTTCCAAGTTCCATAGATAGATTTTACATAGAATGTTCCAAGTTCCATAGATAGATTGTTACATAGAAATGTTCAAGTCCATAGCTAGATGTTACATAGTAGAAGGTTTCCATAGATAGATTGTTACTAGAATGTCATAGATAGATGTTACATAGCAATGTTCATAGATGATTGTACATAGACTGTTACATCGATAGATTGTTACATAGAATGTTCCATAGATAGATGTTACATTAGAAGCATGTTCCATAGATAGCTTGTTACATAGAATGTTCATAGATAGATTGTTACATCGAAATGTTACATCGAATAGATGTTACATGCTAGAAGGTACCATAGATAGATTGTAACTGAATGTTCCATAGATAGATTGTTAACAGAATGTTCATTAGATAGATTGTTACATAGAATGTTCCATAGATAGATTGTTACATAGAATGTTCCTAGATAGCTTGTTACATAAAATGTCCATAGATAGATTGTTACATAGAATGTTAAATAGATAGATTGTTACATACAATGTTCCAAGTTCCATAGATAGATTGTTTACATAGAAATGTGCCATAGATAGATTGTTACCATAGAATGTTCCAAGTCATACTAGAGTGTTACATAGAATGTTTCATTAGATAGATGTTACATAGAATGTTCCAAGTCATTCCTAGATTGGTTCTAGAATGTTCCATAGATAGATTGTTACATAGAATGTTCCAAGTTCCATAAATAGATTGTTACGTAGAATGTTTCATAGATAGATTGTTACATAGAATGTTCCAAGTTCCATAAATACAGTGGATAAGGGACTTTTGCAGCACTCTCCATACAACTCAACCAATTTGGCAACTACGTATGGGAATTTGCTGTCCATTTAAGGGGCCGCAACTTCTTAAAGGGCAGTTCAGTTGAAATTATCAATATTGTGAAAATGTAGTTTGTGTAAGGTCTTCCTTAATTATTCTCATATTTCCTCCCCATTTCAAAAAATCTGTTGATTTCATACACTGTGTGTTTCCCTGCTGTTGACATTAGTGAGCTGACATTTTAGGTTCTAACGGTCACTTTTCTTCCCAGGATGGCACCAATCCTTGGAAAGTTCTACTGCATTGGCCTTGTGGATGGGTCAAAGAGCTCAGATCTCTACGGAGCAACTGAATCAACACATGACGGGCCAAGGGCCAAGACCATAACGGTCTCATTAGGGGTTCTCAAACAGCTATAAAGTCAGGATTTGGTGCATTATTCATTCAAGACAGGGGAATGCGTGAATGGCCCAGGTTTGGTTTTAAAGTCCCATTGGGATTAAGGTTCAAGTCATTGGGATTTGAAAAAAATACTGCTCTAGGTTTCTGAAAAGTACTGTATGTGCATGGACTCACCTTTAAGCCACCAAAAAATCACACAATATTACAAGACTCACCGAAGGGCAGTTAGTGGTCATAATTCTACCCTGCTTATACTCGAGTCAATAATTTTTTACTAACTTTTCATGTTAAAATAGACTCGGCTGTAATGGATGACTTATATTCGAGTACCTACCTATGTGCATATAAGGTAAATCTAAAAAAAATCTGACGCCCCATGTGCCTGCAATTCTGATGTAAGAGGGAAAGGCAAAGGAAGAAGAGAAAAAGAAGACAGGAGGAAAGGGAAAAACCCGGCATGTTTAAAACCTTCTAAACCGGTCAGGACTACCCGTGGGGTGCGGGCGGAAACAGAAAGGCCCTGTAGGGATTATAAAAAACCCCCATAACAACCCGAAGATATAAGGAAGGCAACAAGCTAGCAAAAACTACTAATGAGAGTAGGATTAGTGAACAAAGAATCACTAATCCTAAAAAAAATTCATAGTAGTCGTACCTATATTTCTAATAAGAAAAGGAGGATTGAAAATTGTGCTGGCGCCATTAATTAATGGGGATGTAAGTTAGTCTTGAATATTTTTTCCCCCTTTTTGCTCATACAATATAGAAGATCCAAGTACAGAATCAGCAGTATGAGTAGCAATAATGGTATAAAAGATTACAACGTTTGCACTGTGGTTTACGAGGATTGGTACAGAAAAACTAAAATAAGGTTTAAAAGAGTGTTAACGAGGTATGTCCACCATTCAAAATGGAAATTTTGATTCCCCCCCCCCCCCCTTCTATAAGTCCCCCCTGGGCTCCCAGCCCCCAACCGTATATTTTTTTTTAAACCCAAGCCCACCAAACCTACTTAACTCCCCTCTTTCCTCCCGCAGCAGCTCCCGGCCTTGCTGCAAGGAAAATGCAAGCAGAGGGGCGCGGCACGGCAGCGCGTCCTGTATTGGCTGAGCGGCAGCCAATCACGGAGGCGGGCTGCCGGAGCTAACTTGCCGGAGGAAAAGGAGATGTAAGTAGAGAGGTAGGTGTAAAGTAAGAGTTCAGTTTGGGGAGGAGCTTCTAAAAATAAAAAATACCAGGGTTGGGGCTGGGGGACATGGTGGGAGTAGGATATATATAGGATATTAAATGGGTTTTATGCTAGGTGGGAGGTAGCAGTAAGGGAGGGACGAGGGAGGGAAGACAGAGGGAGGTGGAGGAGGGGGGAGACGTGAGAGAGAAGAGAATGGCCGAGGGGGAGGGAGGGGGGGAGAGCGGCCTGGATGCCTCAGTAAGGGGGGGACGAGAAGAGAGAGAGAGAGAGAGAGAAGGGCCCTTGCAGTACCAGTGGTCGCCCCAGGCGTCTTTTAGCCCGGGCGGGCCCACCGGCTACTTTTCATGCCACCCGGCTGGGAAAAAATCCTTGAGAGAAACACTTGGTGCTTTAACAAGAATGTAGATGTAGGTTATTAATAGGGTGCCAATAGGTCAGTAAAAACTCCCGCCAACACGCGGCCCAGATCCACGACCATTTTGTTACACCTGTATTTTAGTTGGTTGTTAACACATGGTCCGCAACTAGCTTTTTCCAGAGCCCTACCGGAACCAAAATGGTTGGAAAATGGTGCTTTATGTGTGACCCATCTTACATCTGGGGTAACTTCAGATGTTGTAGCACTACAAACTCTCGCAGATTTGCGAACTACAACTCCCTGGATTCTGAGGATGGTTGCCAAACTACAAACTCCCTGCAGATTTTAACCGAACTACAACCTCCGCAGTTTTACCGAAACCGATACAAACTACATGCCCCGGCAAGATTTTACCGAACACCAACTCCCTGCAGATTGATTTAAGAACGACACTCCCCATGCAGATCTTTTACCGAAACTACACAACCCCTGCAGCATGTTGCCGCCACTACAACTCACGATCACAAACCCCAGAATGCTGGGAGTGTGATAGTTTTAGACCATCTATTGCGAACGAAAGTTCTAAGTTTAGACATCCCTTGACCTATATAATGAGCATAATCGGCACATTTTTCCCCACCACCAAATCTCCAATCCACCCCACCCGGCTACATTTTTCATGCCACCGGATGGAAAACAATTCGGCGAGAACACTGCAGTACGCATGGCAAAAATCTACCTGAGGCCAGCTGCAGGCCGTGTCCTATAGGGACCTGCTAGACTGCCTGGTGGGCGTTTTTTGCGGGATTTGGGGGGAATACAGGAGAACCCTATGGAGCTGGGTGTGAGGTAAGGAGTACATACACTACATGATGGGGCCAGTCGGATAGTGTTGGGGGGATTGGAGGATTATATAGTTTTGGGGTGTGGGACCTGCCCTTTAAAATAAGAAATCTATTGGACCGGATAAAATACATCCTCAGATCCTAGGGAGCTTCTGACGTTCAGTTTTATATAGGCATTGTTTCATTTATTTGTGCAGATTCCCTCATTCGTTATGAATTGTTATTCCAATATTCAAAATAAGGGTAGTGTTACAGCCGTGGATACTACGACCTTCAAGTTTAACTTCAGTGGTGGGGGAAGAAGATACTGGAAAGTTTAATACTTGTAATCGATAGATAAAAGTAGACATTGACCATGGATATTTCCAAGATTGCCACTTTGGAGGGAGGGTGTTATTGCTAGAGGGGTGGAATGGATAGCGGATGTCTATATGACTGACATTATAAGTAGTAACCAGCCTCCGGATATAGGAGGATAGATTTATAACATATTACTTGGGGCTTTCTTATGAGGATCCTAAGGAAGCGAAGTGAAAAGTAGAGAAATGAGGACTTTGACTTTGGCAAAGCTGTAGACTGTTAGAATACTGGGATTCTTGCAAAAGGATTTGACTTTCTTTTATCTTTTTGATTTACAGTTATTACAGTCGCCCATAGGTGAATAAGCCTAAAATAAGGTTGGTTCTGGGGATGGAAGGTAGGGCACCATGTGACGAAGAGGAACGGCACCAGGTGAAACATAGGAAGATCACATTTGAACAATAGCTAGATAGGAACTGGGCTAATGAATGAATTAGGATTGCATAGAGTAGTAGTAGAGTAGTTGGTTTTAAAAGGTAATGTTCCACCCCCAAAACCCATTAATAATGTAAGGGTTATTGGCTTCTTAAAACAACCCAAACCCCATTAACGGACCTTTGATATAATAAGAGGACTTATACGCTGACCTCCATCCGAATCATAGTATGGTACTTTCTATCCAGGGTGAGAACCTGAACGCTAGGTCCTTTTTCCAAAACCCCACTTGGGTCTTGTCGCTTAACTTGGATACATATAATTAATACACGTGACTCAGTAGGCTCCGCGCCCTCCTATCCTGGAATGCATGACAGGCAATGGAAGGCAGTGCTCGTTGCAGAGCGTGTCTTCCTATTTGACTGTTGAGGCTGGGAGGCGGGGCGGGGAGGCCTCACCAGAGCAGCTTGTTTTTGGTGTCAGTAAGTAAATGCCGAAAAGTTCAGCGAACCAGGGGTGGCGGCCCTAAAGTTTCAGTCCTCACCCGGGTTAGAAATTACTGAACTAAGGATGTGGAGCGGAGGGCAGGTGATATAACATCCTCCCTATGCGCACCCCACCCTCCCACCATCTGGATCATCCTCGCTCTCCATTCAAAGCTAGCTTAAAATACTTTTAGTGGACTGGTAGCTGCCCTTGCCCAGACTAAACATATATTTTTTTTTTTTTTAAATAATGCTAACTGTACTCTACAGCCCTTTCTTCTTGTGGCACCTTCTATGATGTCGTCAGCTGCGTCTCTGATGGGCGCGAAGGGGGCTGCTGGTTTAGGACACCTGCGTCCAAGTTCTGACAAGCGGGAGCCAGAGCAATATGCGGCATCGAGCGAACGGGCAGTAAGTAATGTTAGTTTGTCTTTGTTTTTTTAAAGAAAAAATTCAAGGTGGGTGGGTGTGCAGGGGGCTCATCTTATATAAAAAATATTTCTAAGGTGGACATACCCTAAATGGAGCTTCATCAATATGGAATTTTTAGTTGTGAAAGCTGGGGTATGCCACATGGGTCTTGTGTTGGGGGCTCTTTCTATGAATCTTGTTTAGTAATGATGGGGAAGTGGGTGTATTGTCAGCAAGCGTTCTGTTTGTTGACGACACAAAATTTGCAACCCTTATGAAATTTTTGTGGTCGACCAATTGTTGCAATGTGGATCTAGATAGTCACATGGCGCTGCTAAGTGCATGATGCGATTTAATGTTGACAAATGTAAGGTGATTGCATTTTGGACTAAAATCCCTTGCGTTGTTTATACTATAAATGGCTCTCAGTACAGTGAATCCCTGTTAGAGAATAAGGGATCTTGAGGTTTTGGTGGGGATGACACAAACTTAAATTCTTGCCTAGTTGTTATGGCCAAGCTATTTTAGTCTGCTCTAGGATGCAGGTATTTGAAGGCCAAAGGACTCCAGACTAATATAAAACTGGGTATGGTCCTTCTCTGGCCCATGTCAAGCCAATCAAAAAAGCGATGTTGACTCATCCGGTACACACAAAATACATCTATATATATATAACCCTCATATATATAAAAATATTTTGTATGTTTTGGAGATTGCAAGTGAGTTTTTAGTGTGACTATGTCAGGTGGGGTAGGCTAAAATCATAGTTATACATGGTTAAAGTGTATATTGTAATGTAAAAGTTAAACATTAATTAGTTTATTCATTGTTCCATCATATATATAAAAATATATTTCTATTTTTGTGGAGACTTGCATTGAGTTTTAGGTGTTTTCGACTATGGACAGGTGGGGGTAGGGCTAAAATATATTATACTGGGTTTAAAGGTATATTGTAATGTAAAAGATATAACATTAATAGTTTGATTACTATGTTCCTCAATATATAAAAAATATTTTATTTTCTATTGCTGTGTAGACTTGCAATTGAGTTTCGTAGTTAGAGCGTACTATTAGCGGTGGGGGTAGCTAAATAATCATTATACATGGTAAGTGTATATGGTAATATAAAAGGTTATAACATAATTAGTTATTCAACATGTTATAATTAAAAGATATACAAGTGTGTAACAGTGTGTAAATGGCATATGAAATAAAAAAAAAAGTACTACATACAGAATCTCCCACGTTTGAATTGGACTGGTCAAATTGGGAGCTATAGAACCCCTCTCAAATTTCTTCAATTCTCCATGGGAAAAAGTAAAAGGAAGTTTGCTGTAATTCCCTTTTGTCCTTATCATCCAATAGGTGTGCTTGGTAGCTGCTGTAGCACTATTAGCCATGAAAAGAGAGCCTGCAGTGTTTACATAACATCCAGATGACGCAATGATGCATTAAGTACATCCTGTTAGCTTTGCATTTGGTAGGACTTGTGAGCGGTGCAAGTTAATGGCCAATCAAAAAAAGTTGCTTTCCAGTAAGTGTAGATGTACGGCTGTATTGCATTGTGGGAGGGAGAGAGGTCCGAATGCTTTAGAGTTAATCTGCGGTTGTATTGCATGTGGGAGGAGAGCTTCACATCCGGAGCAATGTGAGTGGAAGGGGTGGGTGTGTGGCCAAACAGCACTGCTTTACTGAAGACTTTTTTTCTCCACAGGCTGCTTTACTAAAGGATCCCTTGTTCACAAAGGTGTTTTGGCTGCTTCCCTGAAGGGAAGTTTCCTTCTTATGGTACGTGTCTAAATGTTATCAGTTTTTTGCTTTGTGTACAGTTCTCTGTCTGTTTCTCTTTCTGTGTCTCTCTCTTTTCCCTATCCTGTTAGCAGCAGTGCTCACATGATCAGTTCCAGGTTAGTACTATTATTTAATAAATTGTCACATTACGTAATAGCAGCCAATAGGAATACCCCATATTAAAACAAGCACCAGGTTTCCTATAGCCAAATGTGTGTAAACTACAGCCATCTAACAACCCCTTCACAGGTCTGGAATTAGGTAAAAGCCAATAGTGTTCGTTTAATGCGGCGAAGACATTGCCTATATAAATGGTGGGGGATACCTGCTTTGCGAGGTAATTGTGAGACGCTGCCTGTTATGTGGGGCCCTGGGGATAGCTGGAGGAGGGAGTAATGTGTGTTCAGGATTGGATGTATACACACTTGACAGCACATGGTGTGTCTCTTCCTCCCTTCCCTCCTGATGCATAACGATCCACAGTGGACTCTTCCCTCCTCCCCCTCGTAGCCAAGCTAAGAAGAAAAGAACGCTATATAACAGGTTTATTTTAAGTTCCGTAACACATATTACTAGGTATGTTATTTTTAAATGATTTAACTGTTCGTGTTTGTGCAGTTCATATAGCTAATGTTGTACTTGCTTTTACTTCGTATTGTTTGCTGTATGTGGTGATATGTTATAGTCTCCTTTATTGTTTATGGATTCCCTTTTTTAGGTGGGACTTTACTGCCAGTATGTATATAAACACTCCCTCTTTTGTTTTATTTATTAGCATAGGTGTCTCACTGCCGTTTCATGTATTTAATCTTTAGTCCTCTTTTAGGTGGCCTCGTTTCTGCCGTATTATGTGTAGTGTTTGCCACTCCCCTTTCTTTATTTCGTTTGTGTGCTTTTACTGTTAGTGTTATATACTTAACATTTCCACTCCCCTTTGTTTACATTTATTAGTATAGGTGGTGTCTAATGCCAGTTTCATGTATTTAATTTAGTTCCTTATTTTTATGTATATTTTTTTTGTTGGCCTGTTTACTGCCAGTATTATGTAGTATATAGCTTCCCTTCCCCACTTTTTTTGTGGACTTTTTATGTTAGGTTTATATCTGTAACATTTCCACTTCTTTTGTTTACATTATTAGCATAGTGGTGTTAGACGCAAATTTAAAGTTATTTAATATAGTACTCTGTTTATTTAGGTCTCGTATAGTCAGCAAACCTTTTACTACATGTGTTATTATTTAATGTATTTTTTTTCTTATTTTTCTGTTTACTAACATTACTTTATTTAAAAATGTATTATTATTATTTAGCGTCTACAAGCTTTGTCTTTTTATTGCTCTGATAAAAGATCTAGTGATATAAGCATAATAATATTGTATTTTTTGTGTTTAATGAATTTGTATATTTTTATTTAGGTTATATAAATATACTAGTAGTTATTATTTTGTAAAGTGTGTTACAGCTGTTATGAAATGCGGGTAAGTATTGAGTTTGTGATTAAAATTGTTTTGTTTTTCCACTCATGGATAATTTATATATTATTATATATATTATTTTTATAATATTTTACAAAGATGCTGAAGATACCTTCCAGATTGGGTACAATTGATATATATTAATATTGATATTTTTTGTTTAATGAAAGTTACAAGTAGAAAAAAATAAAAACACAGTAGTTAATGTAAGTTTTGTATAACTTATTACAAATGATATATTGTTGGTTAAATTTTTTTTAACAAAATATATATTTTGTATTTTTGTGATTTTCTACTGCAAGACTACACTCAATCTAGTGATAGATTACAGCGTCGATAAGTATATTATCTCTAAAAAATGTGTCTTACAGAATTCAACAGTGTTCAATGCCACCATCTGGTAAGTGTTTCATTCATTTTCAAAATTTTTATTTAATGATGAGTTTATTATGACTACTTAGATATCAAGCTGTTGAATATATTTTTAACAACTGGGATAACATTTGAGCCGTTTTATTTAAGTATACAAGAGAGAGTATCGAAATATATATGCACAAAAACGTATATTTGGAGGTCACCCTGAATTAGTATCATTAGGAAAAACGTACCTAATAAATATAATTACACTACAAAAATATAACAGGCATGTATTGCCTTATAAAATGTGTCAATTTTAGATAGGACTAACTAATATGGAGGGCCTGGTAAGTGGCGGTAGCTTACAAATATTTTAATAAATATATGTAACTAACACTCCAGCAATATAAAACTATATAAATTAACACATAAAAAGCCATGTGCAACCAACGGCACACTTTGCATATATATATTTTTTCAAGGGGCAGTCCATGGCTTAGTGCTGCCCACTGAAACCTCTTAATACCCTGTAAACCACATATGTGGACACTATCCCCTAATGCAACTCTCTTGGACCCGTTGTGTGAGGACACCAGGGCCCATGCTAGGGGCTCCTGAACCTGTGGGATGCTGCAGGTCACAGACCACTGACATGATGTTCTGGGTTGATGGAGAGTAGGGGGAGGTTAAAGGCACTGCCACGGCCATTCCTGAACAGAAGAGGAAAAGGCACGGGCAGCTGGTGTATAACTTGTCACTCCCTCCCCAACACACCTGGGTGGCGATGATGCCCCAAAGTCATTGCTAGTTTATGTACCTGTATGTTGTCTACCGGGGCGGTGCGGATTTAGCAGGACTTCACCACACTATCTACACACTGGGGAGGGGGCAGCGGCCCCCCGTAGTCAACTGTCCCCGGGGTCGGTATAGGTGCGCATGTCGACATCTGCGTTTAAACTCAGAAATCTGGGTCGGCCTAGTTACACACTAAACAGCAGTACTACCAGGCAACGTCAGCTGGAACATTTTGCCAACGTCATGGCCATGTGACGGGGTCTGTTGCAGCGCACCCGCTTGCCCATTGGCTAGCACATATCTGTTGCGCTCTCTGTACAAAAGTCAGGTGCGGTACTGCACAACCGCTGGCTGCTGAGATCATGTTCCTCTGTCCGGAAAGATGAATTCATAGAACCGCTAGCACAGGCAGGGCGCAAACACACCGGTTCCCATCTTTTAGCCTTCCCTATACTAGACGTTAAAGTCAATGGCCACAATAGATGACCAACCGAAGCTGCCGACTTTGCTGCTGTGTTGTGCTCAAAACCAGCTTAGGACAGCCGCAGGGTTTGAACCATATTAGCCTGGGATTCAGTAATCAATGTAACATTCCCCTTTTCTGTTTCTTCAGGGGAAAAAAAATTTCAGTTGCTGCTTCCACTCCTTCCATCGGAATGTTCCATGGTACATAGATAGATTGTTACAGAACATAGACTGTTCATGTTGCATAGGATGTTACATGTTCTGTTACATAGAAGTCCAAAGTTCAAGATTTTCAATTTAAGATTGTTACATGTTACACAGATAGATGTTCCTAGAATGTTCCAAGATCCATTGATAGAATGTTCCATAAGATTGGTACATAGAATTGCATAGATAGATTGTACATAGAATGTTCCATAGATATGTTACATAGAATGTTCCAAGACAGATTGTTACATAGAATGCTCATCGATAGATGTTACATAGAATGTTCCAAGTTCCATAGATAGATTGTTACATAGAATGTTCCATCGATATTGTTTACATAGATGTTCCATAGATATGTACATAGAATGTTCCATACAGATGTTACATAGAATGTTCCATAGATAGAGTGTTACATAGAATGTTCCAAGGCCATAGATAGATTGATTACATAGACTGTTCCATAGATAGATTGTTACATAGAATGTCCATAGATAGATTGTTACACTAGAATGTTCCAGTTCAATAAAATAGATGTGTTACGTAGAATGTTTTCATAGAGAGATGTTACATAGAATGTTCCCAAGTCCATAAATAGATTGTACATAGAAGGTTCATAGATAAGATTGTTACATAGAATGTTACATAGAGATGGTTACATAGAATGTTCCATAGACAGAGTGTTACATAGAAGTTCATAGATAGATTGTTACATGAATGTTTCCAAGTGGCCAGAAAGAGAGTGGGACGGAGAAGGTGGCAGAGAGAGAGGGGGACAGAGAAGTGGGCCAGGGCAGAAGAGAGGGGACAGGAGAAGGGGCAGAGAGAGAGGGGGACAGAGAAGGGGCCGAGAGGGGGAAAGAGAAGGGCAGAGACAGATGGGGGACAGAGAAGGGGCCAGAGACAGAGGGGACAGAGAAGGGGGCCAGAGAGAGATGGGGCCAGAGAGGGCCAAGGGCCAGCGAGAGAGGGGAAGAGAAGGGGCCAGTAGAGAGAGGGGACAGGAAGGGGCCAAGGGGCCAGAAAAGAGAGGGGGACGGAGAGAGGAAGGGGGCCGAGAAGAGGGACAGAGACGGGGCCAAGGGCCAGCACGAAGGGGGAGGAAGAAGAAGAGGGAAGGCAGGAGGAAGGGAAAAGAGGAAGGGGGAAAGGGAGAGGGGAAGAGACGGGGGAGAAGAGAGGTAGAGGGAAGGAAGGGAAAGAGTGCAGAAGAAAGGTAAAAGGAGAAGAAGAAGAAAGTGAAGGAGGAGAGGAGAGGAGAAGACAAGAGGGAGAAGAGGAGAAGATAGGAAAAGAGAGAGAGGAGGAAGGAAGAAAGGAGGAGGAAGAGGGGGAAGGAGAGGGGAGAGAGAGAGGAAAGCGGGAAGGGGAAAAGAAAGGAGGGAGGAGGAGGAGTAGGAGGAGAAGGGAGAAAGGGAGAGGGAGGAGAAGAAGGGGAGAAAAAGAGAAGGAAACAGAAGGGGAGAAGAGAGAAGAGAGGGAAGGGAAGGGGGGGCGAAGCAGATGAAGGCCAGGAGGGGGGAGAGTGAGAGATGAGAAAGGACGGGGAAAGAGTAGAAGAGGAAGTGGGGGGGGGTGGGAAGGGAAGGAGAAGGGGAGAGAGCGAAGAGAATGAAGAAGGGGGGGAGAAGAAGGAAAGTAAGAAGGGGAATAACGGGAGGGAAAGAAGGGACAGAAGAGATAGGGAGGGAGAGAGGAAGGAGGAGGATAGAGGGGAAAGGGGGGAGAAGGGAATGAGGGGAAGGAGGAAGACTGTAGGATAGGAGAGGGAAGAACGAGGAAAGAGAGGAGAGGGAGAAGAGAGAAAAAGAAGAGGAGAGAGGAAGAAGAACGAAGGGAGAGGAGGAAGAGAGGGATTGAGAGGAGAAGGAGATAAGAGGAGAGATATTAAAATATAAACTAAATTTAATAAAGTATTATAAAAGAAGGCATATTTTTATATTTTAATATTATTAAGGGACCTTCTCGCCAGACACTCTCCCTACCATCAAACCATTCCATAGCGCAAGGAGGATTACTTATTTATAGAATGTTTCAAGTACATAGATAATTGTGACATAGAATGGTTTCATAGATTAGATTGTTAATAGAATGTTCCAAAGTTCCATACATAGAATGTTCCCCATAGATAGATTGTTACATAGAATGGTTTTCAAGTTCCATAGATCGATTGTTACATAGAATGTTCCCAAGTTCCAGAGATAGATTGTTAATAGAATGTTCCATAGAAAGCTTGTTAAATAGCATGTTCCAAAGTTCCATAGATAGATGTTAATAGAATGTTCCAAGTTCCATAGATAGATTTTACATAGAATGTTCCAAGTTCCATAGATAGATTGTTACATAGAAATGTTCAAGTCCATAGCTAGATGTTACATAGTAGAAGGTTTCCATAGATAGATTGTTACTAGAATGTCATAGATAGATGTTACATAGCAATGTTCATAGATGATTGTACATAGACTGTTACATCGATAGATTGTTACATAGAATGTTCCATAGATAGATGTTACATTAGAAGCATGTTCCATAGATAGCTTGTTACATAGAATGTTCATAGATAGATTGTTACATCGAAATGTTACATCGAATAGATGTTACATGCTAGAAGGTACCATAGATAGATTGTAACTGAATGTTCCATAGATAGATTGTTAACAGAATGTTCATTAGATAGATTGTTACATAGAATGTTCCATAGATAGATTGTTACATAGAATGTTCCTAGATAGCTTGTTACATAAAATGTCCATAGATAGATTGTTACATAGAATGTTAAATAGATAGATTGTTACATACAATGTTCCAAGTTCCATAGATAGATTGTTTACATAGAAATGTGCCATAGATAGATTGTTACCATAGAATGTTCCAAGTCATACTAGAGTGTTACATAGAATGTTTCATTAGATAGATGTTACATAGAATGTTTCCAGTTCATAATTAGATTGTTCTAGAATGTTTCATAGATAGATGTTACAATAGAATGTTCCCAAGTTCCGATTACATTAGAAGTCGTTAGCATAGATTGTTACATGATAGGTAGTTCATGAGATGTTCATGAATGTTCAGTCCATAGATAGATTGTTACATAGAATGTTCCAATGAGATAGATTGTTCATAGAATGTTCAAGTTCCATAGATAGAGTAATAGATGTTATTGCATAGAATGTTCCATAGATTAGATTGTAATAGAGTTAAGTTCCATAGATAGATTGTTTACAGGAATGTTCCAAGTTCCATAAATAGATTGTTGCATAGAATGTTCCAAGTTCCCATCAGATAGATTGTTACAAGAATGTTCCAACAACAATCAACGACGCTCTTGAGATTCCAGTCCCCCAAAGCTGGATTTGACTACTGCAATAAGACTACTGGAGTACGGGAGCTCAGTCTTGTAAGATTATAATTCATGAGATTAAAGAACATACAGTGGATAAGGGACTTTTGCAGCACTCTCCATACAACTCAACCCATTCCATAGCGCAAGGGAGGATCTACATTATTTATAGAATGTTTCAAGTTACATAGATAGATTGTTACATAGAATGTTAATTTGGCAACTACGTATGGGAATTTGCTGTCCATTTAAGGGGCCGCAACTTCTTAAAGGGCAGTTCAGTTGAAATTATCAATATTGTGAAAATGTAGTTTGTGTAAGGTCTTCCTTAATTATTCTCATATTTCCTCCCCATTTCAAAAAATCTGTTGATTTCATACACTGTGTGTTTCCCTGCTGTTGACATTAGTGAGCTGACATTTTAGGTTCTAACGGTCACTTTTCTTCCCAGGATGGCACCAATCCTTGGAAAGTTCTACTGCATTGGCCTTGTGGATGGGTCAAAGAGCTCAGATCTCTACGGAGCAACTGAATCAACACATGACGGGCCAAGGGCCAAGACCATAACGGTCTCATTAGGGGTTCTCAAACAGCTATAAAGTCAGGATTTGGTGCATTATTCATTCAAGACAGGGGAATGCGTGAATGGCCCAGGTTTGGTTTTAAAGTCCCATTGGGATTAAGGTTCAAGTCATTGGGATTTGAAAAAAATACTGCTCTAGGTTTCTGAAAAGTACTGTATGTGCATGGACTCACCTTTAAGCCACCAAAAAATCACACAATATTACAAGACTCACCGAAGGGCAGTTAGTGGTCATAATTCTACCCTGCTTATACTCGAGTCAATAATTTTTTACTAACTTTTCATGTTAAAATAGACTCGGCTGTAATGGATGACTTATATTCGAGTACCTACCTATGTGCATATAAGGTAAATCTAAAAAAAATCTGACGCCCCATGTGCCTGCAATTCTGATGTAAGAGGGAAAGGCAAAGGAAGAAGAGAAAAAGAAGACAGGAGGAAAGGGAAAAACCCGGCATGTTTAAAACCTTCTAAACCGGTCAGGACTACCCGTGGGGTGCGGGCGGAAACAGAAAGGCCCTGTAGGGATTATAAAAAACCCCCATAACAACCCGAAGATATAAGGAAGGCAACAAGCTAGCAAAAACTACTAATGAGAGTAGGATTAGTGAACAAAGAATCACTAATCCTAAAAAAAATTCATAGTAGTCGTACCTATATTTCTAATAAGAAAAGGAGGATTGAAAATTGTGCTGGCGCCATTAATTAATGGGGATGTAAGTTAGTCTTGAATATTTTTTCCCCCTTTTTGCTCATACAATATAGAAGATCCAAGTACAGAATCAGCAGTATGAGTAGCAATAATGGTATAAAAGATTACAACGTTTGCACTGTGGTTTACGAGGATTGGTACAGAAAAACTAAAATAAGGTTTAAAAGAGTGTTAACGAGGTATGTCCACCATTCAAAATGGAAATTTTGATTCCCCCCCCCCCCCCTTCTATAAGTCCCCCCTGGGCTCCCAGCCCCCAACCGTATATTTTTTTTTAAACCCAAGCCCACCAAACCTACTTAACTCCCCTCTTTCCTCCCGCAGCAGCTCCCGGCCTTGCTGCAAGGAAAATGCAAGCAGAGGGGCGCGGCACGGCAGCGCGTCCTGTATTGGCTGAGCGGCAGCCAATCACGGAGGCGGGCTGCCGGAGCTAACTTGCCGGAGGAAAAGGAGATGTAAGTAGAGAGGTAGGTGTAAAGTAAGAGTTCAGTTTGGGGAGGAGCTTCTAAAAATAAAAAATACCAGGGTTGGGGCTGGGGGACATGGTGGGAGTAGGATATATATAGGATATTAAATGGGTTTTATGCTAGGTGGGAGGTAGCAGTAAGGGAGGGACGAGGGAGGGAAGACAGAGGGAGGTGGAGGAGGGGGGAGACGTGAGAGAGAAGAGAATGGCCGAGGGGGAGGGAGGGGGGGAGAGCGGCCTGGATGCCTCAGTAAGGGGGGGACGAGAAGAGAGAGAGAGAGAGAGAGAAGGGCCCTTGCAGTACCAGTGGTCGCCCCAGGCGTCTTTTAGCCCGGGCGGGCCCACCGGCTACTTTTCATGCCACCCGGCTGGGAAAAAATCCTTGAGAGAAACACTTGGTGCTTTAACAAGAATGTAGATGTAGGTTATTAATAGGGTGCCAATAGGTCAGTAAAAACTCCCGCCAACACGCGGCCCAGATCCACGACCATTTTGTTACACCTGTATTTTAGTTGGTTGTTAACACATGGTCCGCAACTAGCTTTTTCCAGAGCCCTACCGGAACCAAAATGGTTGGAAAATGGTGCTTTATGTGTGACCCATCTTACATCTGGGGTAACTTCAGATGTTGTAGCACTACAAACTCTCGCAGATTTGCGAACTACAACTCCCTGGATTCTGAGGATGGTTGCCAAACTACAAACTCCCTGCAGATTTTAACCGAACTACAACCTCCGCAGTTTTACCGAAACCGATACAAACTACATGCCCCGGCAAGATTTTACCGAACACCAACTCCCTGCAGATTGATTTAAGAACGACACTCCCCATGCAGATCTTTTACCGAAACTACACAACCCCTGCAGCATGTTGCCGCCACTACAACTCACGATCACAAACCCCAGAATGCTGGGAGTGTGATAGTTTTAGACCATCTATTGCGAACGAAAGTTCTAAGTTTAGACATCCCTTGACCTATATAATGAGCATAATCGGCACATTTTTCCCCACCACCAAATCTCCAATCCACCCCACCCGGCTACATTTTTCATGCCACCGGATGGAAAACAATTCGGCGAGAACACTGCAGTACGCATGGCAAAAATCTACCTGAGGCCAGCTGCAGGCCGTGTCCTATAGGGACCTGCTAGACTGCCTGGTGGGCGTTTTTTGCGGGATTTGGGGGGAATACAGGAGAACCCTATGGAGCTGGGTGTGAGGTAAGGAGTACATACACTACATGATGGGGCCAGTCGGATAGTGTTGGGGGGATTGGAGGATTATATAGTTTTGGGGTGTGGGACCTGCCCTTTAAAATAAGAAATCTATTGGACCGGATAAAATACATCCTCAGATCCTAGGGAGCTTCTGACGTTCAGTTTTATATAGGCATTGTTTCATTTATTTGTGCAGATTCCCTCATTCGTTATGAATTGTTATTCCAATATTCAAAATAAGGGTAGTGTTACAGCCGTGGATACTACGACCTTCAAGTTTAACTTCAGTGGTGGGGGAAGAAGATACTGGAAAGTTTAATACTTGTAATCGATAGATAAAAGTAGACATTGACCATGGATATTTCCAAGATTGCCACTTTGGAGGGAGGGTGTTATTGCTAGAGGGGTGGAATGGATAGCGGATGTCTATATGACTGACATTATAAGTAGTAACCAGCCTCCGGATATAGGAGGATAGATTTATAACATATTACTTGGGGCTTTCTTATGAGGATCCTAAGGAAGCGAAGTGAAAAGTAGAGAAATGAGGACTTTGACTTTGGCAAAGCTGTAGACTGTTAGAATACTGGGATTCTTGCAAAAGGATTTGACTTTCTTTTATCTTTTTGATTTACAGTTATTACAGTCGCCCATAGGTGAATAAGCCTAAAATAAGGTTGGTTCTGGGGATGGAAGGTAGGGCACCATGTGACGAAGAGGAACGGCACCAGGTGAAACATAGGAAGATCACATTTGAACAATAGCTAGATAGGAACTGGGCTAATGAATGAATTAGGATTGCATAGAGTAGTAGTAGAGTAGTTGGTTTTAAAAGGTAATGTTCCACCCCCAAAACCCATTAATAATGTAAGGGTTATTGGCTTCTTAAAACAACCCAAACCCCATTAACGGACCTTTGATATAATAAGAGGACTTATACGCTGACCTCCATCCGAATCATAGTATGGTACTTTCTATCCAGGGTGAGAACCTGAACGCTAGGTCCTTTTTCCAAAACCCCACTTGGGTCTTGTCGCTTAACTTGGATACATATAATTAATACACGTGACTCAGTAGGCTCCGCGCCCTCCTATCCTGGAATGCATGACAGGCAATGGAAGGCAGTGCTCGTTGCAGAGCGTGTCTTCCTATTTGACTGTTGAGGCTGGGAGGCGGGGCGGGGAGGCCTCACCAGAGCAGCTTGTTTTTGGTGTCAGTAAGTAAATGCCGAAAAGTTCAGCGAACCAGGGGTGGCGGCCCTAAAGTTTCAGTCCTCACCCGGGTTAGAAATTACTGAACTAAGGATGTGGAGCGGAGGGCAGGTGATATAACATCCTCCCTATGCGCACCCCACCCTCCCACCATCTGGATCATCCTCGCTCTCCATTCAAAGCTAGCTTAAAATACTTTTAGTGGACTGGTAGCTGCCCTTGCCCAGACTAAACATATATTTTTTTTTTTTTTAAATAATGCTAACTGTACTCTACAGCCCTTTCTTCTTGTGGCACCTTCTATGATGTCGTCAGCTGCGTCTCTGATGGGCGCGAAGGGGGCTGCTGGTTTAGGACACCTGCGTCCAAGTTCTGACAAGCGGGAGCCAGAGCAATATGCGGCATCGAGCGAACGGGCAGTAAGTAATGTTAGTTTGTCTTTGTTTTTTTAAAGAAAAAATTCAAGGTGGGTGGGTGTGCAGGGGGCTCATCTTATATAAAAAATATTTCTAAGGTGGACATACCCTAAATGGAGCTTCATCAATATGGAATTTTTAGTTGTGAAAGCTGGGGTATGCCACATGGGTCTTGTGTTGGGGGCTCTTTCTATGAATCTTGTTTAGTAATGATGGGGAAGTGGGTGTATTGTCAGCAAGCGTTCTGTTTGTTGACGACACAAAATTTGCAACCCTTATGAAATTTTTGTGGTCGACCAATTGTTGCAATGTGGATCTAGATAGTCACATGGCGCTGCTAAGTGCATGATGCGATTTAATGTTGACAAATGTAAGGTGATTGCATTTTGGACTAAAATCCCTTGCGTTGTTTATACTATAAATGGCTCTCAGTACAGTGAATCCCTGTTAGAGAATAAGGGATCTTGAGGTTTTGGTGGGGATGACACAAACTTAAATTCTTGCCTAGTTGTTATGGCCAAGCTATTTTAGTCTGCTCTAGGATGCAGGTATTTGAAGGCCAAAGGACTCCAGACTAATATAAAACTGGGTATGGTCCTTCTCTGGCCCATGTCAAGCCAATCAAAAAAGCGATGTTGACTCATCCGGTACACACAAAATACATCTATATATATATAACCCTCATATATATAAAAATATTTTGTATGTTTTGGAGATTGCAAGTGAGTTTTTAGTGTGACTATGTCAGGTGGGGTAGGCTAAAATCATAGTTATACATGGTTAAAGTGTATATTGTAATGTAAAAGTTAAACATTAATTAGTTTATTCATTGTTCCATCATATATATAAAAATATATTTCTATTTTTGTGGAGACTTGCATTGAGTTTTAGGTGTTTTCGACTATGGACAGGTGGGGGTAGGGCTAAAATATATTATACTGGGTTTAAAGGTATATTGTAATGTAAAAAGATATAACATTAATTGAGTTTGATTACTATGTTCCTCAATCATATAAAAAATATCTTTATTTTCTATTCTGGTAGACTTGCAATTGAGTTTCGTTAGTTAGCAGCTGTACTATTAGCGGATGGGGGTAGGCTAAATAATATTATACATGTGTAAAGTGTATATGTAATATAAAAGGTTATATAACAGTAATTAGTTATTAAACATTGTTATAAATTAAAAGATATACAAGTGTGTAACAGTGTGTAAATGGCATATGAAATAAAAAAAAAAGTACTACATACAGAATCTCCCACGTTTGAATTGGACTGGTCAAATTGGGAGCTATAGAACCCCTCTCAAATTTCTTCAATTCTCCATGGGAAAAAGCAAAAGGAAGTTTGCTGTAATTCCCTTTTGTCCTTATCATCCAATAGGTGTGCTTGGTAGCTGCTGTAGCACTATTAGCCATGAAAAGAGAGCCTGCAGTGTTTACATAACATCCAGATGACGCAATGATGCATTAAGTACATCCTGTTAGCTTTGCATTTGGTAGGACTTGTGAGCGGTGCAAGTTAATGGCCAATCAAAAAAAGTTGCTTTCCAGTAAGTGTAGATGTACCGGCTGTATTGCATTGTGGGAGGGAGAGAGGTCCGAATGCTTTAGAGTTAATCACGGTTGTATTGCATGTGGGAGGAGAGCTTCACATCCGGAGCAATGTGAGTGGAAGGGGTGGGGTGTGTGGCCAAACAGCACTGCTTTACTGAAGACTTTTTTTCTCCACAGGCTGCTTTACTAAAGGATCCCTTGTTCACAAAGGTGTTTTGGCTGCTTCCCTGAAGGGAAGTTTCCTTCTTATGGTACGTGTCTAAATGTTATCAGTTTTTTGCTTTGTGTACAGTTCTCTGTCTGTTTCTCTTTCTGTGTCTCTCTCTTTTCCCTATCCTGTTAGCAGCAGTGCTCACATGATCAGTTCCAGGTTAGTACTATTATTTAATAAATTGTCACATTACGTAATAGCAGCCAATAGGAATACCCCATATTAAAACAAGCACCAGGTTTCCTATAGCCAAATGTGTGTAAACTACAGCATCTAACAACCCCTTCACAGGTCGGGAATTAGGTAAAAGCCAATAGTGTTCGTTTAATGCGGCGAAGACATTGCCTATATAAATGGTGGGGGATACCTGCTTTGCGAGGTAATTGTGAGACGCTGCCTGTTATGTGGGGCCCTGGGGATAGCTGGAGGAGGGAGTAATGTGTGTTCAGGATTGGATGTATACACACTTGACAGCACATGGTGTGTCTCTTCCTCCCTTCCCTCCTGATGCATAACGATCCACAGTGGACTCTTCCCTCCTCCCCCTCGTAGCCAAGCTAAGAAGAAAAGAACGCTATATAACAGGTTTATTTTAAGTTCCGTAACACATATTACTAGGTATGTTATTTTTAAATGATTTAACTGTTCGTGTTTGTGCAGTTCATATAGCTAATGTTGTACTTGCTTTTACTTCGTATTGTTTGCTGTATGTGGTGATATGTTATAGTCCTCCCTTTATTGTTTATGGATTCCCTTTTTTAGGTGGGATGTTACTGCCAGTATGTATATAAACACTCCCTCTTTTGTTTTTATTTATTAGCATAGGTGTCTCACTGCCGTTTCATGTATTTAATCTTTAGTCCTCTTTTAGGTGGCCTCGTTTCTGCCGTATTATGTGTAGTGTTTGCCACTCCCCTTTCTTTATTTCGTTTGTGTGCTTTTACTGTTAGTGTTATATACTTAACATTTCCACTCCCCCTTTGTTTACATTTATTAGTATAGGTGGTGTCTAATGCCAGTTTCATGTATTTAATTTAGTTCCTTATTTTTATGTATATTTTTTTTGTTGGCCTGTTTACTGCCAGTATTATGTAGTATATAGCTTCCCTTCCCCACTTTTTTTGTGGACTTTTTATGTTAGGTTTATATCTGTAACATTTCCACTTCTTTTGTTTACATTATTAGCATAGTGGTGTCTAGACGCAAATTTAAAGTATTTAATATAGTACTCTGTTTATTTATGGTCTCCGTTATAGTCAGCAAACTTTTACTCATGTGTTTTATTTAATGTATTTTTTATTCTTATTTATTCTGTTTACTAACATTACTTTATTTAAAAATGTAATTATTATTATTTAGCGTTCTACAAGCTTAGTCTTTTTATTGCTCTGATAAAAGTTCTAGTGATTATAAGCATAATAATATTGTTTTTTTGTAGTTTAATGATTTTGTATATTTTTATTTAGGTTATATAAATATACTATAGTTATTATTTTGTAAAGTTGTTACAGCTGTTATGAATGCGGTAAGTATTGAGTTTGTGATTAAAATTGTTTTGTTTTTCCACATCATGATAAATTATTATTATTTATATATATATTTTTATAATAGTTTTAATAAGTGCTGAAGATACCTTCCATGATTAGGTACTTGATATATATTTAATATTGAAATTTTTTGTTTAATAAAGTTACAAGTAGAAAAACAATAAAAACACAGTAGTTAATGTAAGTTTTGTATAACTTTATTACAAATGATATATTGTTGGTTAAATTTTTTTAACAAAATATATATTTGTATTTTTCTTGATTTTCTACTGCAAGACTACACTCAATTAGTGATAGAGTTACAGCGTCATAAGTATATTACTCTAAAAAATGTGTTCTTTACAGAATTCAAACAGGTTCAATCCACCATCTGGTAACTGTTTCATTCATTTTCAAAATTTTTATTAATGATGAGTTTATTATGACTTACTTAGATATCAAGCTGTTGAATATATTTTTAACAACTGGGATAACATTTGAGCCGTTTTATTTAAGTATACAAGAGAGAGGTATCGAATAATATATGTCACAAAAATGTATATTGGAGGTCACCCTGAATTAGTATCATTAGGAAAAACGTACTCTAATAACAACTAATTACACTACAAAAATATAACAGGCATATTGCCTATAAAATGTGTCATTATTAGATAGGACTAACTAATATGGAGGGCTGTAAGTGGCGGTAGCTTACAAATATTTTAATAAATATATGTAACTAACACTCCAGCAATATAAAACTATATAAATTAACACATAAAAAGCACATGTGCAACCAACGGCACACTTTGTATAATATATTTTTTCAAGGGGCAGTCCATGGCTTAGTGCTGCCCACTGAAACCTCTTAATACCCTGTAAACCACATATGTGGACACTATCCCCTAATGCAACTCTCTTGGACCCGTTGTGTGAGGACACCAGGGCCCATGCTAGGGGCTCCTGAACCTGTGGGATGCTGCAGGTCACAGACCACTGACATGATGTTCTGGGTTGATGGAGAGTAGGGGGAGGTTAAAGGCACTGCCACGGCCATTCCTGAACAGAAGAGGAAAAGGCACGGGCAGCTGGTGTATAACTTGTCACTCCCTCCCCAACACACCTGGGTGGCGATGATGCCCCAAAGTCATTGCTAGTTTATGTACCTGTATGTTGTCTACCGGGGCGGTGCGGATTTAGCAGGACTTCACCACACTATCTACACACTGGGGAGGGGGCAGCGGCCCCCCGTAGTCAACTGTCCCCGGGGTCGGTATAGGTGCGCATGTCGACATCTGCGTTTAAACTCAGAAATCTGGGTCGGCCTAGTTACACACTAAACAGCAGTACTACCAGGCAACGTCAGCTGGAACATTTTGCCAACGTCATGGCCATGTGACGGGGTCTGTTGCAGCGCACCCGCTTGCCCATTGGCTAGCACATATCTGTTGCGCTCTCTGTACAAAAGTCAGGTGCGGTACTGCACAACCGCTGGCTGCTGAGATCATGTTCCTCTGTCCGGAAAGATGAATTCATAGAACCGCTAGCACAGGCAGGGCGCAAACACACCGGTTCCCATCTTTTAGCCTTCCCTATACTAGACGTTAAAGTCAATGGCCACAATAGATGACCAACCGAAGCTGCCGACTTTGCTGCTGTGTTGTGCTCAAAACCAGCTTAGGACAGCCGCAGGGTTTGAACCATATTAGCCTGGGATTCAGTAATCAATGTAACATTCCCCTTTTCTGTTTCTTCAGGGGAAAAAAAATTTCAGTTGCTGCTTCCACTCCTTCCATCGGAATGTTCCATGGTACATAGATAGATTGTTACAGAACATAGACTGTTCATGTTGCATAGGATGTTACATGTTCTGTTACATAGAAGTCCAAAGTTCAAGATTTTCAATTTAAGATTGTTACATGTTACACAGATAGATGTTCCTAGAATGTTCCAAGATCCATTGATAGAATGTTCCATAAGATTGGTACATAGAATTGCATAGATAGATTGTACATAGAATGTTCCATAGATATGTTACATAGAATGTTCCAAGACAGATTGTTACATAGAATGCTCATCGATAGATGTTACATAGAATGTTCCAAGTTCCATAGATAGATTGTTACATAGAATGTTCCATCGATATTGTTTACATAGATGTTCCATAGATATGTACATAGAATGTTCCATACAGATGTTACATAGAATGTTCCATAGATAGAGTGTTACATAGAATGTTCCAAGGCCATAGATAGATTGATTACATAGACTGTTCCATAGATAGATTGTTACATAGAATGTCCATAGATAGATTGTTACACTAGAATGTTCCAGTTCAATAAAATAGATGTGTTACGTAGAATGTTTTCATAGAGAGATGTTACATAGAATGTTCCCAAGTCCATAAATAGATTGTACATAGAAGGTTCATAGATAAGATTGTTACATAGAATGTTACATAGAGATGGTTACATAGAATGTTCCATAGACAGAGTGTTACATAGAAGTTCATAGATAGATTGTTACATGAATGTTTCCAAGTGGCCAGAAAGAGAGTGGGACGGAGAAGGTGGCAGAGAGAGAGGGGGACAGAGAAGTGGGCCAGGGCAGAAGAGAGGGGACAGGAGAAGGGGCAGAGAGAGAGGGGGACAGAGAAGGGGCCGAGAGGGGGAAAGAGAAGGGCAGAGACAGATGGGGGACAGAGAAGGGGCCAGAGACAGAGGGGACAGAGAAGGGGGCCAGAGAGAGATGGGGCCAGAGAGGGCCAAGGGCCAGCGAGAGAGGGGAAGAGAAGGGGCCAGTAGAGAGAGGGGACAGGAAGGGGCCAAGGGGCCAGAAAAGAGAGGGGGACGGAGAGAGGAAGGGGGCCGAGAAGAGGGACAGAGACGGGGCCAAGGGCCAGCACGAAGGGGGAGGAAGAAGAAGAGGGAAGGCAGGAGGAAGGGAAAAGAGGAAGGGGGAAAGGGAGAGGGGAAGAGACGGGGGAGAAGAGAGGTAGAGGGAAGGAAGGGAAAGAGTGCAGAAGAAAGGTAAAAGGAGAAGAAGAAGAAAGTGAAGGAGGAGAGGAGAGGAGAAGACAAGAGGGAGAAGAGGAGAAGATAGGAAAAGAGAGAGAGGAGGAAGGAAGAAAGGAGGAGGAAGAGGGGGAAGGAGAGGGGAGAGAGAGAGGAAAGCGGGAAGGGGAAAAGAAAGGAGGGAGGAGGAGGAGTAGGAGGAGAAGGGAGAAAGGGAGAGGGAGGAGAAGAAGGGGAGAAAAAGAGAAGGAAACAGAAGGGGAGAAGAGAGAAGAGAGGGAAGGGAAGGGGGGGCGAAGCAGATGAAGGCCAGGAGGGGGGAGAGTGAGAGATGAGAAAGGACGGGGAAAGAGTAGAAGAGGAAGTGGGGGGGGGTGGGAAGGGAAGGAGAAGGGGAGAGAGCGAAGAGAATGAAGAAGGGGGGGAGAAGAAGGAAAGTAAGAAGGGGAATAACGGGAGGGAAAGAAGGGACAGAAGAGATAGGGAGGGAGAGAGGAAGGAGGAGGATAGAGGGGAAAGGGGGGAGAAGGGAATGAGGGGAAGGAGGAAGACTGTAGGATAGGAGAGGGAAGAACGAGGAAAGAGAGGAGAGGGAGAAGAGAGAAAAAGAAGAGGAGAGAGGAAGAAGAACGAAGGGAGAGGAGGAAGAGAGGGATTGAGAGGAGAAGGAGATAAGAGGAGAGATATTAAAATATAAACTAAATTTAATAAAGTATTATAAAAGAAGGCATATTTTTATATTTTAATATTATTAAGGGACCTTCTCGCCAGACACTCTCCCTACCATCAAACCATTCCATAGCGCAAGGAGGATTACTTATTTATAGAATGTTTCAAGTACATAGATAATTGTGACATAGAATGGTTTCATAGATTAGATTGTTAATAGAATGTTCCAAAGTTCCATACATAGAATGTTCCCCATAGATAGATTGTTACATAGAATGGTTTTCAAGTTCCATAGATCGATTGTTACATAGAATGTTCCCAAGTTCCAGAGATAGATTGTTAATAGAATGTTCCATAGAAAGCTTGTTAAATAGCATGTTCCAAAGTTCCATAGATAGATGTTAATAGAATGTTCCAAGTTCCATAGATAGATTTTACATAGAATGTTCCAAGTTCCATAGATAGATTGTTACATAGAAATGTTCAAGTCCATAGCTAGATGTTACATAGTAGAAGGTTTCCATAGATAGATTGTTACTAGAATGTCATAGATAGATGTTACATAGCAATGTTCATAGATGATTGTACATAGACTGTTACATCGATAGATTGTTACATAGAATGTTCCATAGATAGATGTTACATTAGAAGCATGTTCCATAGATAGCTTGTTACATAGAATGTTCATAGATAGATTGTTACATCGAAATGTTACATCGAATAGATGTTACATGCTAGAAGGTACCATAGATAGATTGTAACTGAATGTTCCATAGATAGATTGTTAACAGAATGTTCATTAGATAGATTGTTACATAGAATGTTCCATAGATAGATTGTTACATAGAATGTTCCTAGATAGCTTGTTACATAAAATGTCCATAGATAGATTGTTACATAGAATGTTAAATAGATAGATTGTTACATACAATGTTCCAAGTTCCATAGATAGATTGTTTACATAGAAATGTGCCATAGATAGATTGTTACCATAGAATGTTCCAAGTCATACTAGAGTGTTACATAGAATGTTTCATTAGATAGATGTTACATAGAATGTTCCGTACATATCTAGATTGGTTCTAGAATGTTTCATAGATAGATTGTTACATAGAATGTTCCCAAGTTCCGATACATAGAGTCTACATAGATGTTACATGATGTTAAGTTCACATAGATGTTACAACAGTTCCACATAATAGATTGTTACATAGAATGTTCATAGATAGATTGTTATAGAATGTTCAAGTTCCATAGATAAGTAAATGATGTTTGCGATAGAATGTTCCATAGATTAAGATTGTCTACATAGATGAAGTTCCATAGATAGATTGTTTACAGGAATGTTCCAAGTTCCATAAATAGATTGTTGCATAGAATGTTCCAAGTTCCCATCAGATAGATTGTTACAAGAATGTTCCAACAACAATCAACGACGCTCTTGAGATTCCAGTCCCCCAAAGCTGGATTTGACTACTGCAATAAGACTACTGGAGTACGGGAGCTCAGTCTTGTAAGATTATAATTCATGAGATTAAAGAACGTGGATAAGGGACTTTTGACAGCACTTCGCCATACACCTCACACCATTCACTAGCGCAAGGGAGATCGACACCATTATTTATAGAAGTTTAAGTTAAATAGATAGATTGCGCACATAGAATGTTCATAGATAAGAGTGTAA
>JAACNH010000750.1:76700-138193 GCA_019447015.1 Hymenochirus boettgeri
TTATAGAATGTTTCAAGTTACATAGATAGATTGTTACATAGAATGTTTCATAGATAGATTGTTACATAGAATGTTCCACAAGGGCCTAGCCTAGATTGGTGACGATAGAAGGGGCCAAGGGGCCAGACATAAGGGGGACAACAGAGAAGGGGTCATAGAAAGGGGACAGAGATGGTTCCAAGGGCCAGGCATAGAGGGGGACAATAGAGGGGCCAGAGTAGAGGGGTACAGAGAATTTCAGTTCCATAGAGTAGAGTGTTTACATAGATAGTTTTCGGATAGAAGGTTCCATAGATAGATTGTTCATGAGAAGGTGCCATAGAAGACTGGGGACATAGAATGTTCTAAGTCCATAATAGATGTTGGCATAGAAGTGGCCTGAGTATGTCACATGAGAGTGTTACTAGTAATCGGGTTCCAAGTTCCATAGATAGAGTGTACATGAGAAGTTCCAACACAATCACCGCTCTCTTGAGATTCAGTCCAAAGCTGGATTTGACTACTGCCAATAAGACTACTGAGAGTAGGGAGCTCAGTCTTGTAAGATTATAATTTTAATGAAGATTTAAAGATACAGTGGATAAGGGACTTTTGCAGCACTCTCCATACAACTCAACCCATTCCATAGCGCAAGGGAGGATCTACATTATTTATAGAATGTTTCAAGTTACATAGATAGATTGTTACATAGAATGTTTCATAGATAGATTGTTACATAGAATGTTCCAAGTTCCATAGATGTTACATAGAATGTTCCTAGATAGATTGTTACATAATGTTTCAAGTTCCATAGAGATGTTAATTTCATAGACATGTTCCAGTTCCATAGATAGATTGTTACATAGAATGTTCCATAGATAGATTGTTCCATAGAATGTTCCAAGTTCCATAGATAGATTGTTGCATAGAATGTTCCATAGATAGATTGTCACATAGATTGTTCCAAGTTCCATAGATAGAGTCCGGGGGACCAGGAGGAAGAGGCCGTCTACCCCCCAGCCACTACCAGAAGGACGGTGTAGTATGATTTGTTTATATTTCCAGCTCCACCTGTTCCTGGGTACCTATTGATTAAGTGTGCGCACACGAACGGGACTTTAAGGATTTATACATCCATACATCCCTGCTTGGATCCGCTTCACTTGCTATTAGAAGTGACCATCCCGTGGATATAGACATTCGTTTTATATATCCCTTTGATTTCGGGACTTCTACACATGGTCGTTAGATATCTTTTTATTCTGGATTTTAATATCTATATGTCGGACCTTTAGTGGTTACTGTATTTTTTCTGCATATTGTCTTTTGATATTATCTAGATATATTATACTTATCACAGCTGACGAGCTATATAGTGATTTATACAGGGGTTATTTTATATTTGGTATTTTATACTTGTGATATTTAAGATATTAAATATATATTATTTAGAGTATGTGTTGAGTGTTGTATTTATGTGTATCACTAACAGAGTACTACTTTCTTTTATTGCAAAATGTGCACATACCTTTTCCCAAAAATACGTGTATCTACACGCTATAAATAAAGGAGTGTATATAATTTCACACTTATCCGATTGTGTGCTGCAGGTTTCTTTTTTCCTCTTTTTATGCTCTAAGGAATAGCAAAGGGTATGAAATTAACTGATTTTTCAAAATGGAAGATAATATGTAGAATAATTAGGAATGCACAATACAAACTAAAAATTTTAAAAATGATATTTTCCACTGAACTTTCCCTTTAATAAACAATAGGAGTCAGTAGTAGTAAGACAGATATGTAAATTAGTGATAATAGAGATGTGAAATGTTAGGTGGTCCCCTAAACTCGTCCTGGTGTGCCCCAAAAGTTCAGTCCAACACTGGACTGCGCCCTCCACAATGGTACCCAAATATATTAGCAAAAGTGTGCCCGTTGGTGCACAGTGGCTTTTTTATGTGTTAATTTTATATAGTTTTATTTGCTGGAGTGTTAAGTTACATATATTTATTAAAATATATGTGTAAGCTACCCGCCACTTACAAGGCCCTCCATATTAGGGTAGTCCTATCTAAAATTGACACATTTTAAGCAATAATGCTGTTATATTTTTGTAGTGTAATTATTATTTATTAGGTACGTTTTTCCTAATGATACTAATTCAGGGTGACCTCCAAATATACTATTTTGTGACATATAATTTCGATAACTCTCTCTTGTATACTTAAATAAAAACGGCTCAAATGTTATCCAGTTGTTAAAAATATATTCAACAGCTTGATATCTAAGTAAGTCATAATAAAACTCATCATTAAATAAAAATTTTGAAAATGAATGAAACAAACCGTTACCAGATGGTGGCATTGACAACACTGTTGAATTCTGTAAAGAACACATTTTTTAGAGGATAGTACTTACTGACGCTGTATACTATCACTAAGTTGAGTGTAGTCTTGCAGTAGAAAATCTAGAACAAAATACAAATATATATATTTGTTAAAAACATTTAACCAACAATTATATTTGTAATATTAGTTATTACAAAACTTACATTAACTACTGTGTTTTTATTTTTTTTCTACTTGTAACATTTATTTAACAAAAAATATCAATATTAAAATATATATATATTTGTTATACAGTGAAACAAAGGGGTTTTAGTTACATATTTATAATTACAAACTTTCTATTATAATTATAAACATGGGAAAAAATGGGAAGCCTTCCAACCACGTCAAGGTAACTCAAATCTGGAAGGTATCTTCATGCATACATGTATGTAAAAATATTATAAAAATATAAGTATAGATAAAATTATATATGTGGAAAAAAAAACAATTTTATAACAAAATGTTATACTTGCCTGCATTCAATAACAGCTGTAACAACTTTACAAAAAGAATAACATACTGTATATAATTTATATAACCTAAATAAAAATATACAAAAAATACAATATTAAAACAAAAACAATATTTTGCTTATAATCACTAAGCTTTTATAGAGAATAAAAAGACTAAAGCTTGTAGACGGCTAAATTAATAATAATACATTTTTAAATAAAGTAATGTTAGTAAACAACAAATAATAATAAAAAAAATACATTAAATATATAACACATGTAGTAAAAGGTTTGCTGAACTAATAAAGGAGACATAAATAAAACAGAGTAACTATATTAAATACTTTAAATTTGCAGCTAGACACCAACTATGCTAATAAATGTAAACAAAAGAGAGTGGAAATGTTACAGATATAACACTAACAGTAAAAGTCCACAAAAAAAGTGGGGAAGGGGAGTAGCTATATACATACATAATACTGGCAGTAACAGGCCAACTAAAAAACATATACATAAACAATAAAGGAACTAAATTAAATACATGAAACTGGCAGTTAGACACCACCTATACTAATAAATGTAAACAAAAGGGGGAGTGGAAATGTTAAGTATATAACACTAACAGTAAAAGCACACAAACGAAATAAAGAAAAGGGGAGTGGCAATACACATACATAATACTGGCAGAAACAGGCCACCTAAAAAGGACTAAAGATTAAATACATGAAACTGGCAGTGAGACACCACCTATGCTAATAAATGTAAACAAAAGAGGGAGTAACATTAACCCTTTCACTGCCACAGATCGTATATTCACGATCTGTGCAGGAAATGCTCAAAATGCCACAGATCGTGAATATACGATCTGTTACTTCCCCTTTAAAAAGAAAACGTCACAAATAGGATTTTTTCTAAGTCTTTGCTACTTAGCAAAGACTTAATAAAAAAATGGGGACAGAGATCAAAATTTTGTGATCTTCTTGATCTTTGCAAATTAATGAAAAATCACTTCCTGTAAAATGATTTCCGGGAAGTGATTTTTCCGATGGGATTTTGAATTGGAAAATGGGCACTTATGACCGTATTCCAAGTTCGTTATCATTCCCTAAGATGATTTGATGATCATCTTTGGGAATGATCCAAAAAAAAAAAAAAGGGAAAATGCACACACAAAAAATTCTTAAAGTGATACACACACCATTTTTTTTTTTTTACCCTAAAACTAAAAATTAGTCTTCTCCAAGCTTTCCAATGCCCCCGGTGATATCGGCAAAGTAAACGCGGATCATTATTTGTCCGATTTCAAGGGAAACTAAGCCTATTTTAGTAGGAAATTTTGCAAGGGTACCAAAAAAGACCGGATTGAATTTTTAGGATCGGTAAAGTGTGCAAAAACCTCCAGACTAACTGGTTTTCACTAAAAGGGGGGTGGGGAGGGGAGTTGTGGCGGTTTTTGATTTTTCTTGTAATTGCAATTACGCATGGGTCCCATTTGAGCTAGTTAGTGGCCCCGTCTCTGTTTGCACCCACCCATATGGCATACCGTTTGATTCAGGACATGTGGGAGATTGCCATTTAGTGGGTTTTTTTACTTGCCAAGTGGGTTTAGGTAGGATTTCAACCATTGAGTCCTCTTATTTTATTTTTTCACAAAATCTCCTAAAAGCACAGAGTTCTTTGGATTACTGTGTCTAGAATTCTTCATGTATGTATGAAAGCTTGGCACCTTAACATAGCTGAAGGAGTGTAGATTCCAAAAATATATAGATTGTGGAGGATATTTCCAAGTTTCGGGACGGTTTCCTTAGAAAAAACGTAGGCTGTTCAAATTACAGAGCACTTTGATTTTTTCTTGTAATTGCATTTGTGCATAATTCCCATTTGAGCTAGTTGGTGGCCACGTCTCTGTGTGCATCCACACATATGGCATACCGTTTGATTCAGGACATTTGGGAGATTGATATTTAGTGATTTTTTTTTTGCTTGTAAAGTGGGTTTAGGTAGGATTTCAACCCTTGAATCATATTTTATTTTTCACAAAACCTTCTAAAAACACTGAGTTCTATGGATAACTGGGTCTGGAATTCTTCATGTATGTATGAAACCATGGCACTGTAACGTAGCTGAAGGTGTGTAGATTCCAAAAATATATAGTTTGTAGGGGGAATTTCCAAATTTCGGGACTGTTTCCTTAGAAAACGGGTAGGCTGTTCAAATTACAGAGCACTTTGATTTTTTCTTGTAATTGCATTTGTGCATGCATCCCATTTGAGCTAGTTGGTGGCCATGTTTCTGTGTGCACCCACGCATATGGCATACCGTTTGATTCAGGTCATTTGGGAGATTGATATTTGTTAACTTTTTTTTATTACTTGGGGTTTTGGCAGGGTACTTGTTGTTTCTTTTTTTTTTTCAGAAAATATGCTAAAAGTGCGAAATTCTACGAATATCTGCGCACACAATTGATGGTATGAATGGAAAAAATGGCACCGTTCCTTAGCTGAAGGTATGTAGATTCTGAGAATATATATTTTTGGGGGTATTTTTGAGTTAGAGGGGTGTTTAGATAAAATCTTAAAATCTTTAGATGTAAAATCTTAAAAGTTGCGGTTATTGGGACACTATGCATTGGCTCACTTTGTGACTAGTGGCTTTCATGTCTGTGTGTGTAACCATGCATATGGCATACCGTTTGATTCAGGGCATTTGGAAGATTGATAATGGACAAGGTTTTTTTTACATGACATGGAAATTTGCCAGGATTTTTAACTTTGAATTGTATTTTTATAAAAATTTCCTGAAAATCTGGTAAAAAAGCGAAATTCTACACAAAACTGCGCCCACACCATGCATAAAAGAATCACACCATTGTGTGGCTGAAGGTGTGTAGATTCCAAGAATATATAGGTTTGGGGGGTATTTCTAATAAAGAGGGGTGTTTAGTCTGATAGATCTGAAAAGTTGCTGTAATTGAGCCACTGTTCATTAGCTCACTTTGTGGCTAGATGATTCCACGTCTGCGTGTGTAACCATACATAGGGCATCCTGTTTGATTCAGGACATTTGGGAGATTGATATTTGGTAACTTTTTTTTACGTTACTTGGAATTTTGGCATGATGTCTACCTTTTTTTTTCAAATTCTTTAGAAAATCTGCTAAAACTGCGAACTTCTACGAAGAACTGCGCCCACACCATTGATGGTATGAATGAACATTGTAACCGCGCATATGGCATACCGTTTGATTCAGAACATTTGGGAGATTGATATTTAGTAACTTTTTTTTACATTCCATCAGGTTTTGGCATGATTTCTACCTTTTGAAGTTGTTTTTTGTTAATTTTTTCAGAAAAGTGCGAGCTTCTACGAAGAACTGTGCCCACACCATTGATGGTATGAATGAACAAACTACAGCGTTACATAGCTGAAGGTGTGTAGATTTTAGGAATATATAGTTTGTGGGGGTTGTTTCTAAGTTATGGGGGTGTTTTGTGGAAAAAAACTGCAGACTGTTCAAATTCGGAGTTGGCTTAATATTTTCGCTTTTTCTGAGCCATCTTGTGTTGTCTCATTTTGTGGCTTTTTGCTTCCACGTCTGCGTGTGTAAACCACACATATGGCATACCGTTTGATTCAGGACATTTGGGAGATTGATATTTAGTAACTTTTTTTTACATTCCATGAGGTTTGGGCATGATTCCTATCTTTTGAAGTTGTTTTTTGTTCATTTTTTCAGAAAAGTGCGAACTTCTACGAAGAACTGTGCCCACACCATTGATGGTATAAATGAACAAACTACAGCGTTACATAGCTGAAGGTGTGTAGATTTCAGGAATATACAGTTTGATTCAGGACATTTTGGAGATTGATATTTAGTAACTTTTTTTTACATTCCATGATATCTACCTTTTTGATTGTTGTTTGATGTTCATTTTTTTTAAAAATCTGGTAAAAGTGCAAACTTCTACGAAGAACTGCGCCCCTAGGATGGTATGAATGATTGAATTACAGTGTTGCATAGCTGAAGGTGTGTAGATTTCAGCAATATATAGTTTGTTGGGGGTATTTCTGAGTTAGGGAAAAACTGCAGACTGTTCAAATACAAAACTGGCTAATTTTTTTTTGCTGCTACTGACATTTGGCATTGGTCCCGCTCTGGGTTAGTTGGTAGCCATGTCTCTGGGTACACCCATGAATGTGGCATACCATTTTGTTCGGGAGGGGTTAGGCTTTCATAATTGAGATGCGTTTGAACTTTCCTCTACAGTTTTTAGCTGAAATTCACATTTGATTTTGTCTCTGATTTTACAGTTGAGGGGAAAAAAGGAAAATGTGAGAAAATAACTTACAATTGGACAAAGTGCTGCACCCAGGTATCTGCATTTTGATCGAAACTTACCTCACTCATAAAATCCTGCGGGTATGTAGTTTCTAAAAATCTCTCACTTTTAGTTAATTTGGTAGATATTCTATGTTAACCGTCAGAAGTGGTTATACCTTTCAATTTGGTGTAATATTCTTGAAGGTGCCATTTTAGTTTGGGGGGGTCTCCTGTACAGGAAAAGTGGGGTACCTACATATATCTGATATTGTTGTACTCGGGAGTATCAGAGCTTTTAGAAACAGTAAGATTTTTGTGTGTAACCTTAAAATAACTATAAGTAAAAATGGGAAATATCCATGAAAATTTGCAAATTTTTCATTTTTTTTTACATATTTTATCCATAATTCCAGTCAAAATTCCAGAAAAGTTACAAAATTCTGTTGCCGTGTTAAAGTACACTTTGTGCTGAAAAAAACAATGTATAATATTCCTGATTTACTGCAAGGTTTCCTACTGTAAAATTAGTCTAAAGCGATTAAGGGCAAAATCCTGAAAATTCTGCTGGCACTTAATGCAAAAAGAAATAAAATTCTGCTGGCACTGAAAGGGTTAAATAACAGTGGCAATAAATAAAAACAAAAGAGGGAGTGTCTATATACATACATAATACTGGCAGTAACAGTCCACCTAAAAAAGGGAATACATAAACAATAAAGGGAGGAACTATAAAAATAGCACCACAATAAAGGCAAAACATACAAAGTAAAAGAAAGTTTCAATAATTACCTATATGTACTGCACAAACAGTTAAATCATTTAAAAATAACAATACTTAGTAATATGTGTTACAGGAACATTAAAATGAAAACCTGTTATAGCGTTCTTTTTCTTCTTAGCTTGGCTACGAGGGGGGAGGGAAGAGTCCACTGTAGGGATCGTTATGCATCAGGAGGGAGGGGGAGAGAGAGACAGACCAGGTGCTGTCAAGTTATATACATACAATACTGAACACACATTAACTCCCTCCTCCAGCTAATCCCCAGGGCTCTCAAGCAGGAACAGGCAGCGTCTCACATTACCTAGCAACAGCAGGGATCACCCACCATTTCTATAGGCAATGTCTTCGCTCCCAGTTAAACAGAACACTATTGGCTTTTACCTAGATTCCGACCAATGTGGAAGGGGATTGTTAGATGCTGTAGTTTACACACATTTGGCAGTAAGGAGAAACCTGGTGCTTGTTTAATATGGGGTATTCCTATTGGCTGCTATTACAGTAATGTGACAATTTATAATAATAGTACTAACCTGGAAGCTGATCATTGTGAGCACTGCTGCTAACAGGAGAGGAGAAAGAGAGAGACACAGAAAGAGGGAAACAGACAGAGAGACTGTACACTAAAGCAAAAAACTGATAACATTTAGACACGTACCAGAAGAAGGAAACTTCCCTTCAGGGAAGCAGCCAAAAACGCTTGTGAACAAAGGGATCCTTTAGTAAAGCAGCCTGTAGGAGAAAGAAAAGTCTTCAGTAAAGCAGTGCTGTTTGGCCACACCCACCCGCTTCCACTACACATTGCATCCGGATGTGAAGCTCCCTCCCACAATGCAATACAACCGGATATAACTCTAAAGCATTCGGACGCTCTCTCCCACAATGCAATACAGCCGGATATCATCTACACTTACTGGGAAAGCAAACTTTTTTTTGATTGGCCATTAACTTGCACACGCTCACTAAGTCTCTACCACAATGCAAAGCTAAAGGATGTTACTGTAATGCATGCATTGCATCTGGATGTGATGTAAACACTGCAGCTCTCTTTTCATTGGCTAATAGTGCTACAGCAGCTACCAGAAGCACACCTATTGGATGATAAGGACAATAAGGAAATTACAGCAAACTTCCTTTTATTTTTCCCATGGAGAATTGAAGAAATTTGAGAGGGGTGTCTATAGCTCCCAATTTGACCAGTCCATTCAAACGTGGGGAGATTCTGTATGTAAGTACTTTTTTTTTTTATTTCATATGCCATTTACACACTGTTACACACTTGTATATCTTTATTTATAACATGTTAATAAACTAATTAATGTTATACCTTTTATATTACAATATACACTTTAACCATGTATAATATTATTTAGCCTACCCCCACCTAAATAGTACACTCTAAAAACTCAATGCAATCTACACAAAAATAGAAAATATATTTTTTATATAATATGAGGGAACATAGTAATAAACTAATTAATGTTATTTTTACATAGAATGTCCATAGAGGAGTATAATCCAAGATATTGTTACATAGAATGTTCCATAAGTTATAATGTCATAACGATGTAAAATGACTTCCTAGATATGTCTCTAATGTTCCATCAAGATAGATTGTACTAATTCAGATAGATGTTCAGAGTTTAAGTCCAGATAATTGTACAGAATGTTTTAAAGTTACTAGAATAGTTCCATAGATTTGTACAAAGAATTCTAGCGATGTACATAGAATGTTCCATAGAATGATTGTTAAATAGAATGTTCCAAGTTCACATAGATAGGATTGTTACTAGAATTTTCCATAGAATAGATGTTACATAGTGTTCCATGATAATTGTTACTAAAGTTCCAATCATAACTAGATTGTTTACGTAGAATGTTTCATCAGATAATGTTAAATAGAATGGTCCAAGTTCCATAAATAGATTGTCATAGAATGTTCCATAGATATATGTACATAGAATGTTCCCTATATGTACTAGATTGTTCCAGCAATTTTCAGAAATGTTCCATAGATAGATTGTTTACCTGAATGTTCCAATTCCATAAATAGATTTGGTTAACGAGAATGTTTCATAGATTAGATGTTAACTATAATGTTTTCCAAAGTATTCATAAATAGATTGTTACATAGATGTTCCATAGATAGATTGTTACAGGGTCATAGATATGTTACCATAGAGTTCAGACAGTTGTTTACTAGAATGTTCCATAACAAGATGGTGTTACATAGAATGTTCCATAGATAGATTGGTTACATAGAATGTTCCAAGTTCCATAGATAGTTGTTACATAGAGTTCCATGTAATTGTTACATGAATGTTCTCAAGTTCCATATAAGTTGTTACGTAGAAATGTTTCATAGATAGATGGTTACATAGAAGTTCCAAGTTCCATAATACAGTGGATAGAGGGATTTTGCAGCACTCCCATACAACTCAACCATTCCATAGCGAAGGGAGGGGGATCTACATATTTCTAGAAGTTTCAAGTTTAACTAGTATAATTGTAGCATGAATGTTCTCCAAGTTCCCATACATAAGAATGTTCCATAGATAGTGTGTTACACTAGATGTTTCACAGTTCCATAGATAGTTGTTTACATCAGATGTTCCAAGTTCCATAGATCGATTGTTAATAGAATGTTCCATAGAAAAGTGTTACAACTAGACTGTTCCAAGTTCAAAGATAGATTGTTAATAGAATGTTTCCATCATAGATTGTACCATATAGAATGTTCCAAGTTCCATAGATAGATTGTTACATAGAATGTTCCAAGTTCCATAGATAGTTTTACATAGAATGTTCATAGATAGATTGTTACATAGTAATGTTCCATGAGATTGTTACATAGATGTTTCCATAGATAGAGTCATAGGGTTCCAAATAAGTGTTATAAATGTTCCTAGATTAGATTGTTACATAGAATGTTCCTAGATAGATTGTTAACTAGAAGGTTCCATAGATAGATTTGTTACATAGAATGTTCAATAGATAGATTTTATCAAGAATGGGTCCTAGATAGATTGTTACATAGAAGTTTCCTAGATAGATTGACATAGAATGATTCATAGATGATTGTTCATAGAATGTTCCATAGATACGATTGTTACATAGAATGTTCCATAGATAGATTGTTACATAGAATGTTCCCATAGATATTGTACATAGAATGTTCCATAGATAATTGTTACATAGAATGTTTCCATAAATAGATGTGTTACCATAGATGTTCCATAGATAGATTGTTTACATAGAATGTTCCATAGATAGATTGTTACATAGAATGTCAATAATAATTGTTACATAAGAATGTTCCATTAGGCAGATATACATAGAATTTGTTCATAGAATTATTCCATAGATTTCAAGACATTGTTACATAGAATTTGCCAAAGTTCCATAGATAGATTTGTTACATAGAATGTTCAAGTCCTAATAGTAGTTGTTACAATAGAAGAAGATAGTGTTCCAGAAGGTTCCAAGTCAAGAGTTCAGGTTTCATAAGATTGTTTACATAAGTTCCAAGTTCCAATATGTACAGAGTCTGAATTTACTAATTCTGAATTTGTAATAGTTCCAGAGATATGTTACAGATCCATTCCTAATGTACTTGATGATAGAATTGTTACTGTAATTTAGCCATAGTTACAGAATGTTGGATAGAATGTTCCATAGATAGATTGTTACATAGAATGTGCCATAGATAGATGTACATAGAATGTTCAAGTCCATAATAGATGTTGCATAGAATGTCCAGTAGTCCATAGATTGTTACTAGAATGTTCCAAGTTCCATAGATAGATTGTTACATGAGATGTTCCAATACAATCACCGCTCTGAGATTCAGTCAAAGCTGAGTTGACTACTGCATAGGACTCTAGAGTAGGGAGTCAGTCTTGTAAGCATAATTTAATGAAGATTTAAAGATCAGTGATAAGACTTGCACACTCTCCATACAACTCAACCCATTCCATAGCGCAAGGGAGGATCTACATATTTATAGAATGTTTCAAGTTTACATAGATAGAGTGAGTACATAGAATGTTCATAGATAGATTTAATAGAAGTTCCATAGATAGATTGTTACATAGAATGTTCCAAGTTCCATAGATAGATTGTTGCATAGAATGTTCCATAGATAGATTGTCACATAGATGTTTCCAAAAGTTCCATAGATAGAGTCCCGGGGGACCAGGAGGAAGAGGCCGTCTACCCCAGCCACTACAAGAAGGATTGCTGTGTTGTTGTAGTATGATTTGTTTATATTTCCAGTCTCCACCGTTCCTGGGTACCTATTGATAGTGTGCTCACCTGACGGGACTTAAGGATTTTTTACATCCCTACATCCCTGCTTGGTCCAGTTCACTTGCTATTAGAAGTGACCATCCAGTGGATACTAGCACATTCGTTTTAATATTCCCTTGATTTCGGGACTTCACAAATGGTCGTTAGATATCTTTTTTGATTTGGGTATTTTAATAGCTCTCATGTCGGACCGTGGGTTACGTTGTTACTTTTGTTTACTGCCATATTGTCTTTTGATATTATCTAGAATTATTATAACTTATCACAGCTGACGAGCTTCTAGTGATTTATACAGGGTTATTTATATTGTATTTATAACTTGTGATATTTAAGATTTAAATAATATTATTAGATATGTGTTGAGTGTTGTATATGTGTTCACTAACAGAGTACTTACTTCTTTTATTGCCAAATGTGCACATACCTTTTTCCAAAAATACGTTGTATCTACACGCTTATAAATATAAGGAGTGTATATAATTTTCACAACTTATCCGGATGGTGTGCTTGAGGCAGGTTCTTTTTTCCTCTTTTTATGTTCTAAGGCAAGCAACGGGTATAAATTAACTGATTTTTCAAAATGGAAGATAATATGTAGTAATAATTTAGGAATGCACAATACAAACTAAAAATTTTAAATATTTTTCCACTTGCAATTTCCTTTAATAAACAAATAGGAGTCATGATCGTAGACAGATATGTAAATAGTGTAAATAGGGATGTGAAATGTTGGTGTCCCCTAAACCGTCCTGGGTGCCACCAAGTGTCAGTCCACACACTGGACTGCCCCTCCACAATGGTACCAATATATTACAAAGTGTGCCCTTGGGTGCACAGTTTGTTGTTTTAAGTGTTAATTTTATATGTTTTCTATTGCGGGAGGTTTAGTTACAGATATTTATTAAAATATATGGTGAAGCTACCGCACTTACAGGCCCTCCATTTAGGGTATAGCCTATCTAAAATTGACACATTTTAAGGCAATAACTGCTGTTATATTTTTTGTAGTGTAATTATTATTTATTAGGTACGTTTTTCCTAATGATACTAATAGGTGGTGACCTCCAAATATACTATTTGGACATATAATTTGATAACTCTCTCTTGTATACTTAAATAAAAACGGCTCCAAATGTTATCCAGTTGTTATAAAAAATATATTCAACAGCTGATATTAAGTAAGTCATAATAAAACTCATCATTAAATAAAAATTTTGAAATGAATGAAACAAACCGTTACCAGATGGTGGCATTGACAACACTGTTGAATCTGTAAAGAACACATTTTTTAGAGGATAGTACTTACTGACGCTGTTATACTATACTAGTTGAGTGTAGTCTTGCAGTAGGAAAATCTAGACAAAATACAAATATTATATGTTAAAAAATTTAACCAACAATTATATTGTAATATTAGTTATTACAAAACTTACATTAACTACTGTGTTTTTATTTTTCTTATTGTAAACATTTTAAACAAAAAATATCAATATTAAAATATATATATATTTGTTATACAGTGAAACAAGGGGTTTTAGTTACATATTTATAATTACAAACTTTCTATTATAATTATAAACCATGGAAAAAGGGAAGCCTTCCAACCACGTCAAGGTAACTCAAATCTGGAAGGTATCTTCATGCATACATGTTGTAAAATATTATAAAAATATAAGTATAGATAAAATTATATATGTGGGAAAAAAAAACAATTTTATAACAAAATGTTATACTTGCCTGCATTCAATAACAGCTGTAACAACTTTACAAAAAGATAAAAAATACTGTAAATTTATATAACCTAAATAAAAATATACCAAAAATACAATTTAAAACAAAAACAATATTTTGTTATAATCACTAAGCTTTATAGAGAATTAAAGACTAAAGCTTGTAGACGGTAAATTAATAATATACATTTTTAAATAAAGTAATGTTAGTAAACAACAAATAATAATAAAAAAAATACATTAATATATAACAACATGTAGTAAAAGGTTTGCTGAACTAATAAAGGAGACAAAATAAAACAGAGTAACTATATTAAATACTTTAAATTTGCAGCTAGACACAACTATGCTAATAAATGTTAACAAAAGAGAGTGGAAATGTTACAGATAAACACTAACAGATTAAAAGTCCACAAAAAAAGTGGGGAAGGGGAGTAGCTATATACATACATAATACTGGCAGTAACAGGCAACTAAAAAACATAACATAAACAATAAAGGAACTAAATTAAATACATGAAACTGGCAGTTAGGACACACACCTATACTAATAAATGTAAACAAAGGGAGGGGAGTGGAAAGTTAAGTATAACACTAACAGTAAAAGCACACAAACGAAATAAAGAAAAGGGGAGTGGCAATACACATACATAATACTGGCAGAAACAGGCCACTAAAAAGGACTAAAGATTAAATACATGAAACTGGCAGTGAGAACACACTATGCTAATAAATGTAAACAAAAGAGGGAGTAACATTAACCTTTCACCTGCACAGATCGATATTCACGATCTGTGCAGGAAAAGCCATCAAAATGCACAGATCGTGAATATACGACTGTTACTTCCCCTTTAAAAAGAAACGTCACAAATAGGATTTTTTCTAAGTCTTTGCTACTTAGCAAAGACTTAATAAAAATGGGGACAGAGATCAACAATTTTGTGATCTTTGATCTTTGCAAATTAATGAAAAATCACTTCCTGAAAATGATTTCCGGGAAGTGATTTTTCCGATGGGATTTGTTGAATTGGAAAATGGGCACTTATGACCGTATTCCAATTCGTTATCATTCCCTAAGATGATTTGATGATCATCTTTGGGAATGATCCAAAAAAAAAAAAAAGGGAAAATGCACACACAAAAATTCTTAAAGTGATACACACACCATTTTTTTTTTTTACCCTAAAACTAAAAATTAGTCTTCTCCAAGCTTTCCAATGCCCGGTGATATCGGCAAAGTAAACGCGATCATTATTTGTCCGATTTCAAGGGAAACTAAGCCTATTTAGGAGGAATTTTGCAAGGGTACCAAAAAAGACCGGATTGAATTTTAGGATCGGTAAAGGGTGCAAAAAACTCCAGACTAACTGGTTTTCACTAAAAGGGGGGTGGGGAGGGGAGTTGTGGCGGTTTTTGATTTTTCTTGTAATTGCAATTACGCATGGGTCCCATTTGAGCTAGTTAGTGGCCCCGTCTCTGTTTGCACCCACCCATATGGCATTCCGTTTGATTCAGGACATGTGGGAGATTGCCATTTAGTGGGTTTTTTACTTGCCAAGTGGGTTTAGGTAGGATTTCAAACATTGAGTCCTCTTATTTTATTTTCACAAAATCTCCAAAAGCACAGAGTTCTTTGGATTACTGTGTCTAGAATTCTTCATGTAGTATGAAAGCTTGGCACCTTAACATAGCTGAAGGAGTGTAGATTCCAAAAATATATAGATTGTGGAGGATATTTCCAAGTTTCGGGACGGTTTCCTTAGAAAAAACGTAGGCTGTTCAAATTACAGAGCACTTTGATTTTTTCTTGTAATTGCATTTGTGCATAATTCCCATTTGAGCTAGTTGGTGGCACGTCTCTGTGTGCATCCACACATATGCATACCGTTTGATTCAGGACATTGGGAGATTGATATTTAGTGATTTTTTTTGCTTGTCAAGTGGGTTTAGGTAGGATTTCAACCCTTGAATCATATTTTATTTTACAAAACCTTCTAAAAACATGAGTTCTATGGAAACTGGGTCTGGAATTCTTCATGTATGTATGAAAATGGCACTGTAACGTAGCTGAAGGTGTGTAGATTCCAAAATATATAAGTTTGTAGGGGGAATTTCCAAATTCGGGACTGTTTCCTTAGAAAACGGGTAGGCTGTTCAAATTACAGAGCACTTTGATTTTTTCTTGTAATTGCATTTGTGCATGCATCCCATTTGAGCTAGTTGGTGGCCATGGTTCTGTGTGCACCCACGCATATGGCATACCGTTTGATTCAGGTCATTTGGGAGATTGAATATTTGTTAACTTTTTTTATACTTGGGGTTTTGGGGCAGGGTACTTGTTGTTTCTTTTTTTTTTTTTTCAGAAAAAATATGCTAAAAGTGCGAAATTCTACGAATATCTGCGCACCACAATTGATGGTATGAATGGAAAAAATGGCACCGTTCCTTAGCTGAAGGTATGTAGATTCTGAGAATATATATTTTTGGGGGGGTATTTTTGAGTTAGAGGGGTGTTTAGATAAAATCTAAAATCTTTAGATGTAAAATCTTAAAAGTGCGGTTATTGGGACACTATGCATTGGCTCACTTTGTGACTAGTGGCTTTCATGTCGTGTGTGTAAACCATGCATATGGCATACCGTTTGTCAGGGCATTTGGAAGATTGATAATGGACAAGGTTTTTTTTTACATGACATGGAAATTGCCAGGATTTTTAACTTTGAATTGTATTTTTATAAAATTCCTGAAAATCTGGTAAAAAGCGAAATTCTACACAAAACTGCGCCCACACCATGCATAAAAGAATCACACCAATTGTGTGGCTGAAGGTGTGTAGATTCCAAGATATATAGGTTTGGGGGGTATTTCTAATAAAGAGGGGTGTTTAGTCTGATAGATCTGAAAAGTTGCTGTAATTGAGCCACTGTTCATTAGCTCACTTTGTGGCTAGATGATTCCACGTTGCGTGTGTAACCATACATAGGGCATCCTGTTTGATTCAGGACATTTGGGAGATTGATATTTGGTAACTTTTTTTACGTTACTTGGATTTTGGCATGATGTCTACCTTTTTTTCAAATGCTTTAGAAAATTGCTAAAAATGCGAACTTCTACGAAGAACTGCGCCCACACATTGATGGTATGAATGAACATTGTAACCGCGATATGGCATACCGTTTGATTCAGAACATTTGGGAGATTGATATTTAGTAACTTTTTTTACATTCCATAGGTTTTGGCATGATTTCTACCTTTTGAAGTTGTTTTTTGTCATTTTTTCAGAATAGTGCGATTTTTACGAAGAACTGTGCCCACACCATTGATGGTATGAATGAACAAACTACAGCGTACATAGCTGAAGGTGTGTAGATTTTAGGAATATATAGTTTGTGGGGGTTGTTTCTAAGTTATGGGGTGTGTTTGTGGAAAAAACTGCAGACTGTTCAAATTCGGAGTTGGCTTAATATTTTCGCTTTTTCTGAGCCATCTGTGTTGTCTCATTTTGTGGCTTTTTGCTTCCACGTTGCGTGTGTAAACCACACATATGGCATACCGTTTGATTCAGGACATTTGGGAGATTGATTATTAGTAACTTTTTTTTACATTCCATGAGGTTTGGGCATGATTCCTATCTTTGAAGTTGTTTTTTGTTCATTTTTTCAGAAAAGTGCGAACTTCTACGAAGAACTGTGCCCACACCATTGATGGTATAAATGAACAAACTACAGCGTTACATAGCTGAAGGTGTGTAGATTTCAGGAATATACAGTTTGATTCAGGACATTTTGGAGATTGATATTTAGTAACTTTTTTTACATTCCATGATATCTCCTTTTGATTGTTGTTTGATGTTCATTTTTTTAAAAATCTGGTAAAAGTGCAAACTTCTACGAAGAACTGCGCCCCTAGGATGGTATGAATGATTGAATTACAGTGTTGCATAGCTGAAGGTGTGTAGATTTCAGCAATATATAGTTGTTGGGGGTATTTCTGAGTTAGGGAAAAAATGCAGACGTTCAAATACAAAACTGGCTAATTTTTTTTTGCTGCTACTGACATTTGGCATTGGTCCCGCTCTGGGTTAGTTGGTAGCCATGTCTCTGGGTACACCCATGAATGTGGCATACAATTTGTTCGGGAGGGGTTAGGCTTTCAATTGAGTGCGTTTGAACTTTCCTCTACAGTTTTTAGCTGAAATTCACATTTGATTTGTCTCTGATTTTACAGTTGAGGGGAAAAAAGGAAAATGTGAGAAATAACTTACAATTGGACAAAGTGCTGCACCCAGGTATCTGCATTTTGATCGAAACTTATCACTCATAAAATCCTGCGGGTATGTAGTTTCTAAAAATCTCTCACTTTTAGTTAATTTGTAGATATTCTATGTTAACCGTCAGAAGTGGTTATACCTTTCAATTTGGTGTAATATTCTTGAAGTGCCATTTAGTTTGGGGGGGTCTCCTGTACAGGAAAAGTGGGGTACCTACATATATTGATATTGTTGTACTCGGGAGTATCAGAGCTTTAGAAACAGTAAGATTTTTGTGTGTAACCTTAAAATAACTATAAGTAAAAATGGGAAATATCCATGAAAATTTGCAAATTTTTCATTTTTTTTTATATTTTATCCATAATTCCAGTCAAATTCCAGAAAAGTTAAAAATTCTGTTGCCGTGTTAAAGTACACTTTGTGCTGAAAAAAACAATGTAAATATTCCTGATTTACTGACAGGTTTCCTACTGTAAAATTAGTCTAAAGCGTTAAGGGCAAAATCCTGAAAATTCTGCTGGCACTTAATGCAAAAGAAATAAAATTCTGCTGGCACTGAAAGGGTTTAATAACAGTGGCAATAAAATAAAAACAAAAGAGGGAGAGTGTCTATATACATACATAATACTGGCAGTAACAGTCCACCTAAAAAAGGAATACTAAACAATAAAGGGAGGAACTATAAAAATAGCACCACAATAAGGCAAAACATACAAAGTAAAAGAAAGTTTCAATAATTACTATATGTACTGCACAACACAGTTAAATCATTTAAAAATAACAATACTTAGTAATATGTGTTACAGGAACATTAAAATGAAAACTGTTATAGCGTTCTTTTTCTTCTTAGCTTGGCTACGAGGGGGGAGGGAAGAGTCCACTGTAGGGATCGTTATGCATCAGGAGGGAGGGGGAGAGAGAGACAGACCAGGTGCTGTCAAGTTATATACATACAATACTGTACACACATTAACTTCCTCCTCAAGCTAATCCCCAGGGCTCTCAAGCAGGAATAGGTAGCGTCCCACCATTTATATAGGCAATGCCTTCTCTCCCAGTTAAACGGAACACTATTGGCTTTTACCTAGATTCCAACCAATGTAGAAGGGTTTGTTAGATGGTGTAGTTTACACACATTTGGCAATAAGGAGAAACCTGGTGCTTGTTTAATATGGGGTATTCCTATTGGCTGCTATTACAGTAATGTGACAATTTATAATAATAGTACTAACCTGGAAGCTGATCATTGTGAGCACTGCTGCTAACAGGATAGGAGAAAGAGAGAGAAACAGACAGAGAGACTGTACACTAAAGCAAAAAACTAATAACATTTAGACACTTACCAGCATAAGAAGGAAACTTCCCTTCAGGGAAGCAGCCAAAAACACTTGTGAACAAAGGGATCCTTTAGTAAAGCAGCCTGTAGGAGAAAGAAAAGTCTTCAGTAAAGCAGTGCCGTTTGGCCACGCCCACCCGCTCCCACTACACATTGCATCCAGATGTGAAGCTCTCTCCCACAATGCAATACAGCCGTATATAACTCTAAAGCGTCCGGACGCTCTCTCCCACAATGCAATACAGCCGGATATCATCTAAATTTACTGGGAAAGCAAACTTTTTTTTTGATTGGCAATTAACTCGCACACGCTCACTAAGTCTCTACCACAATGCAAAGCTAAAGCATGTTACTGTAAAGCATGCATTGCGTCCGGATGTGATGTAAACACTGCAGCTTTCTTTTCATTGGCTAATAGTGCTACAGCAGCTACCAGAAGCACACCTATTGGATGATAAGGACAATAAGGAAATTACAGCAAACTTCCTTTTATTTTTCCCATGGAGAATTGAAGAAATTTGAGAGGTGTGTCTATAGCTCCCATTTTGACCAGTCCATTCAAACGTGGGGAGATTCTGTATGTAAGTACTTTTTTTTTTTTTTTTTTATTTCATATGCCATTTACACACTGTTACACACTTATATATCTTTATTTAGAACATATTAATTAATGTAATACCTTTTACATTACAATATACACTTTAACCATGTATATTATTTTAGCCTACCCCCACCTACATGCAATCTCCCACCTACATGCAATCTCCACAAAAATAGAAAATATTTTTATATAATAATATATATTTTAGATAGATAGATAGATAGATAGATGAATCCACCGCACTCTGTGCTGAAATCGATGCCTGGTATTGTATAGAAATGATGAAGCCGGAGCACTCCATGGAAAACAATTTAATAAAGTTACATGGTAGGTCTGATTGTCCTACGTGTTTCAGCCCTATAACATCGGGCCGTCCTCAGGGATACAGACCACAGCTAACAAACAAGTTTAAAAAGAGACAATGTCCCCCCCCCCCCCCCCCCCACGTGCTAAGAAGTGACTAATAGAAAAGGAACTTAGACCCAAGAAGTGCCGAAAAAATCAGAGCAGGGAATGCAAGAGAAGTACTTAGCCACTGATACCAACGATAAATAAATTGCATAAGAACTATAACCTCTAAAGGTAAAAGATGTGATAAAACCAAGCCAATAGCTATACACACCGAAGTAACGAGCCTTGACCAGTAGAAATAAATCTCCACACGTCGATCACTGTTACTTTGGACGCGAGCCCAACAGGTTGAGGAAAATACAAGTCGTCTGGAACAAAATTTGGAACCAGAAAAGACAAAACACAAGAGAATTAAGGGCAGTATTCATGGCTATCCCAGCATTCAAATTTCTAAGAAAAAACAGTGCTGTACAAATCCAAACGGACAACATTTCAGCCATGTATTACATCCACAAACAAGGGGAACCCACAGCTACAGCCTGTGGCTCCAAACGGAACAAATTCTGAGGGACATGCATATGCCAGGGATACAGAATGTACAAGCAGATATGCTAAGCAGACATCTAGCATGTACAGCTGAATGGAGCTTGAACCAAAAAGTTTTCCAATAAATAGTTCAGAAGTTTAGCTTCAAGAAGAAGAGTTTCTGAAATCAAAGCCCTAAGGGCCCCTATCTGGTCTTTCAAGGCAACAATATAGTTCTAAGGCCAGAAAAACTATTTGTTCTAAAAGTGACATCAGAGTTTCATATTAATCAAGAAATTATACTTCCAGCAGTAACAAATTCTACAGAGGAGTTGGTGGAAGAGGAATTCACTCTGGATGTAGGCAATAAAACTCAACAATTTAGAAAAACAGATTCTCTGTAACATTCATGGATAACATCACTGATTAAACAAGCATACAATTTGGCAACACCAATATACCCCATGCTTTTTGCAGTATTCCAGTATTTTTGCAGGTTTCCACAAGCTCTCCTGGCTTTATGATGTCATGTTTTCCGTCAAGTCTATTATGCTTTCCAGTGGCCATCTTGTATTCTCAGCTTTTACTATTCTACTCTACCTCCAGTTTCCTAGCACCTAGAGACAAGTGTTGTTGCTATTAGTCTCTGGGGATTCTCCACTTCAATTCTTTGTAATTGTTTATGATGACAAGATCATAAAAATCAGGATGGTGGTTCGTTTTCATCAAAGGCAATGAATATATAAAATGTACATTAGGGATTTCAAACTTTTGGCCTTCCAGATAATTGAAAACTGCAACTCCCAGCACTGCAGCCAATGAATGTTGGACACCCACTATCTAAATAGAGAACTAATAATTAAAAATACTATTTATATAGACTGTCCTGTGTTTTTATCACAAAAAACACACCTGTGTTCTTAATAAAAGGCTTAAAGTTGTAAAAACACATATTTTATGCCCGTTACACAAATCAATGTAGTCTAAAGTTACAAAAATCTAAAATACAAAATAAAAATGTTTCCACTACAGAAATTCTGAGGCACATATCTAGCTTTTTGAAGTCACACCAGTGTGCCCAGGCACACACTTTGAAAAACCCTGGTATAGCTGAATGGCAATATTGCACATTATATAATGTGCATTATATAAGGGATAATACGCACCTTACAGTGTAATATAAAAATATAAAGGCACTGACAGGCTCTGTATTCAATGTGCATGGCATTTAGATTAGGCACATTATTTCTTATATAATACATAAAGCTCTGGACTATCAATGGGGAGGTGTAGTGGAATATATCCTTATAAAAACCTCTTGGCTACATAGCTTAGAGGTTTTTATAAGAATATATCACACTGCACCTCCCCATTGACAGCCTGTCTTGATTAACAATCAAGGATTTAAGTTATTTCCATGTAAAAAGGTATACCAGTGCACAGACCTGAACAGTATTGTATGTATTCAATCACCTCTGGCATTTCTTTCCCTAGCATGACTTTCAGTGTCCGTGGTGAGTATTCAAGTCTAATTGTTTCTGTACCATACTAGAGCTAGCAAGATATTGTCTTGTATAAAGAGGGTAAAAGAGAAAAATATGATTCTCAATAGAAGATGATCCTGCACACTTACAGCTTGCATAGCAGAGACATCAGTTCCGGGTGCTACATCTGAGTGGCAAGCATATGGAAAAGGTAAGATGGATGCTGTTCACACCAGTCTTACTTGCAATAGGTTTTTATTAAAAAATCAATACAACACGTAGATTCTCCCTCTTAACAAAGCACTGCTAAGGCCTCATTTGGAATATGCGGTGCAGTTACATATATGAAATGTACATCTTGTAAAGAGTTCAAAGAAGGGTAAATAAAATAATCAGGGTAATGGAGGGGCTTGACTTTGCGGTCAGATAAGACAAGTTAGGGCTGTTTGGAGAAATGGCAATGGTGCTGGGATGATCACTTTGTACTATTATATTAATGGGCCATATAATAAACTCTCTGGTGCATTGTTCACTAATCGGTCATATCAGAGGACTTGTGGATATCCTTTAAGATTTGAAGAAAATAAGTTTCATCTTCAGGTTAGGAAAGGTTTCTTTACAGTGAGAACAGGGGAACTGTCTTCCAGCAGATGTGGTAATCGCAAGTTCATTGAATAGCTTTAAAATTTTGCAAGATACGTTTCTAAAACTAAAGATATTGAGAATTACTGGTATTAATACATATACTGTATTTTTTGTTGACCCAGGGATCAGCCCTCCGGTTCACCAACCAGTGTTAAGTCATTCCTCCAGTTCACCAGCAAGTGTTACAGTCAGCGCATAAAAAACTTCAAAACCACATTAGTGACTTATCTCAATTGTGTTCTGAGATATTTGATTCAAAGTTTGCCATCTTCTTCCCCAGTTCAGCTTCTTCTGCAGGGCAAATGGTTTACTGCTGCCTCCTGTATGCATGTGTGAGCTAATAACCAGCTCATATAGCTTTAAAAGGAGGATGCAACATATAGGTGAAAAGTCAGCAAACTAATGCTCAATTATCTCAGTTTAGAAAGGCTGAGCTAAGTCACTAATGTGGTGCATCAACGTATGGCCCAGCACAGAAGAGCCAATTCCTCGGGTCAGGACTCAGCCATGTACCTGCATCTTAAGGATAAAGGACATACCTTTTGAAGATTGTAATGTTAACATATTGACAAAAGAACGTGACTGGTTCAAGAGAGGTGTCAAGGAGGCTATTTATGTGAAAATAAAGAAACCAAGCCTAGATAGAGGTGGGGGGGTTCGACACCAACTGTCTGCCATATACAATGCTGTTTTAATACGTTACTCTGGGCGTTCCTATAACACCTCTTAGCCACTATGCAATCCCGCCCTTAACACCTGGCTGTGATATGCTAATTGGGATTTTCCAGGGTACATAATTGCCACAGATTCTTGTACAAGTCATTCTGAATGGAGAAAGCCAGTCTGATGACTAGGGAAACGTCTTCAAGAACTAAAACAAGTCCAGTTGATCTAATTGAATACAACAGATATTTATTTGGGGACTGTGTGAAATCTTGTCTAAGCGATAGATCCGGAGCATATCTGCACCCGGGTCTCCATTTTGCTAGTGGTGAGTGATTTTGTAAACATGCTGGCGCTATTTAGACACAGCTGTTTTCTCTGCCTTGGGACATGTAGAGGGGTGGTAATTCAGTTACTATTCTGTGTTTTCTTTAAACAAGTGTTGGTGATATGTACGTGCCCAGGTCCCAGAGCCATTTACAATACCATTGCTATTTTAACTGTATTTTATCAGAACTTTTCAAACTATTTTTCCCCATTGACTTTAAAGGGCATGTCCACCCCCAAAACTATAATCCCCCCAACTACTGGCCCCACCATGTAGTGTAGTTTAATCCTTACCTCACATCCCAGCTCCATAGGGTTCTCCTGTAGTCCCCCCCCAAAGTCCCAAAAACTGCCCACCAGGAGGCTAGCAGAGTCCATATAGGACTCTGCCTACTACCTGGCCTCCGGGAGAAGTTTGGCATGCGTACTGCAGCCCTTCTCCCCCTCCCTCCCCCTCCCTCTCCCGATTCCCTCCCTAAGGAGAAACCTGGTGCTTGTTTAATATGGGGTATTCCTATTGGCTGCTATTACAGTAATGTGACAATTTATAATAATAGTACTAACCTGGAAGCTGATCATTGTGAGCACTGCTGCTAACAGGAGAGGAGAAAGAGACAGAGAGAGAGAGACAGAGAAACAGACAGAGAGAATGTACACTAAAGCAAAAAACTAATAACATTTAGACACTTACCAGCATAAGAAGGAAACTTCCCTTCAGGGAAGCAGCCAAAAACACTTGTGAACAAAGGGATCCTTTAGTAAAGCAGCCTGTAGGAGAAAGAAAAGTCTTCAGTAAAGCAGTGCCGTTTGGCCACGCCCACCCGCTCCCACTACACATTGCATCCAGATGTGAAGCTCTCTCCCACAATGCAATACAGCCGTATATAACTCTAAAGCGTCCGGACGCTCTCTCCCACAATGCAATACAGCCGGATATCATCTAAATTTACTGGGAAAGCAAACTTTTTTTTTGATTGGCAATTAACTCGCACACGCTCACTAAGTCTCTACCACAATGCAAAGCTAAAGCATGTTACTGTAAAGCATGCATTGCGTCCGGATGTGATGTAAACACTGCAGCTTTCTTTTCATTGGCTAATAGTGCTACAGCAGCTACCAGAAGCACACCTATTGGATGATAAGGACAATAAGGAAATTACAGCAAACTTCCTTTTATTTTTCCCATGGAGAATTGAAGAAATTTGAGAGGTGTGTCTATAGCTCCCATTTTGACCAGTCCATTCAAACGTGGGGAGATTCTGTATGTAAGTACTTTTTTTTTTTTTTTTTTATTTCATATGCCATTTACACACTGTTACACACTTATATATCTTTATTTAGAACATATTAATTAATGTAATACCTTTTACATTACAATATACACTTTAACCATGTATATTATTTTAGCCTACCCCCACCTACATGCAATCTCCCACCTACATGCAATCTCCACAAAAATAGAAAATATTTTTATATAATAATATATATTTTAGATAGATAGATAGATAGATAGATGAATCCACCGCACTCTGTGCTGAAATCGATGCCTGGTATTGTATAGAAATGATGAAGCCGGAGCACTCCATGGAAAACAATTTAATAAAGTTACATGGTAGGTCTGATTGTCCTACGTGTTTCAGCCCTATAACATCGGGCCGTCCTCAGGGATACAGACCACAGCTAACAAACAAGTTTAAAAAGAGACAATGTCCCCCCCCCCCCCCCCCCCACGTGCTAAGAAGTGACTAATAGAAAAGGAACTTAGACCCAAGAAGTGCCGAAAAAATCAGAGCAGGGAATGCAAGAGAAGTACTTAGCCACTGATACCAACGATAAATAAATTGCATAAGAACTATAACCTCTAAAGGTAAAAGATGTGATAAAACCAAGCCAATAGCTATACACACCGAAGTAACGAGCCTTGACCAGTAGAAATAAATCTCCACACGTCGATCACTGTTACTTTGGACGCGAGCCCAACAGGTTGAGGAAAATACAAGTCGTCTGGAACAAAATTTGGAACCAGAAAAGACAAAACACAAGAGAATTAAGGGCAGTATTCATGGCTATCCCAGCATTCAAATTTCTAAGAAAAAACAGTGCTGTACAAATCCAAACGGACAACATTTCAGCCATGTATTACATCCACAAACAAGGGGAACCCACAGCTACAGCCTGTGGCTCCAAACGGAACAAATTCTGAGGGACATGCATATGCCAGGGATACAGAATGTACAAGCAGATATGCTAAGCAGACATCTAGCATGTACAGCTGAATGGAGCTTGAACCAAAAAGTTTTCCAATAAATAGTTCAGAAGTTTAGCTTCAAGAAGAAGAGTTTCTGAAATCAAAGCCCTAAGGGCCCCTATCTGGTCTTTCAAGGCAACAATATAGTTCTAAGGCCAGAAAAACTATTTGTTCTAAAAGTGACATCAGAGTTTCATATTAATCAAGAAATTATACTTCCAGCAGTAACAAATTCTACAGAGGAGTTGGTGGAAGAGGAATTCACTCTGGATGTAGGCAATAAAACTCAACAATTTAGAAAAACAGATTCTCTGTAACATTCATGGATAACATCACTGATTAAACAAGCATACAATTTGGCAACACCAATATACCCCATGCTTTTTGCAGTATTCCAGTATTTTTGCAGGTTTCCACAAGCTCTCCTGGCTTTATGATGTCATGTTTTCCGTCAAGTCTATTATGCTTTCCAGTGGCCATCTTGTATTCTCAGCTTTTACTATTCTACTCTACCTCCAGTTTCCTAGCACCTAGAGACAAGTGTTGTTGCTATTAGTCTCTGGGGATTCTCCACTTCAATTCTTTGTAATTGTTTATGATGACAAGATCATAAAAATCAGGATGGTGGTTCGTTTTCATCAAAGGCAATGAATATATAAAATGTACATTAGGGATTTCAAACTTTTGGCCTTCCAGATAATTGAAAACTGCAACTCCCAGCACTGCAGCCAATGAATGTTGGACACCCACTATCTAAATAGAGAACTAATAATTAAAAATACTATTTATATAGACTGTCCTGTGTTTTTATCACAAAAAACACACCTGTGTTCTTAATAAAAGGCTTAAAGTTGTAAAAACACATATTTTATGCCCGTTACACAAATCAATGTAGTCTAAAGTTACAAAAATCTAAAATACAAAATAAAAATGTTTCCACTACAGAAATTCTGAGGCACATATCTAGCTTTTTGAAGTCACACCAGTGTGCCCAGGCACACACTTTGAAAAACCCTGGTATAGCTGAATGGCAATATTGCACATTATATAATGTGCATTATATAAGGGATAATACGCACCTTACAGTGTAATATAAAAATATAAAGGCACTGACAGGCTCTGTATTCAATGTGCATGGCATTTAGATTAGGCACATTATTTCTTATATAATACATAAAGCTCTGGACTATCAATGGGGAGGTGTAGTGGAATATATCCTTATAAAAACCTCTTGGCTACATAGCTTAGAGGTTTTTATAAGAATATATCACACTGCACCTCCCCATTGACAGCCTGTCTTGATTAACAATCAAGGATTTAAGTTATTTCCATGTAAAAAGGTATACCAGTGCACAGACCTGAACAGTATTGTATGTATTCAATCACCTCTGGCATTTCTTTCCCTAGCATGACTTTCAGTGTCCGTGGTGAGTATTCAAGTCTAATTGTTTCTGTACCATACTAGAGCTAGCAAGATATTGTCTTGTATAAAGAGGGTAAAAGAGAAAAATATGATTCTCAATAGAAGATGATCCTGCACACTTACAGCTTGCATAGCAGAGACATCAGTTCCGGGTGCTACATCTGAGTGGCAAGCATATGGAAAAGGTAAGATGGATGCTGTTCACACCAGTCTTACTTGCAATAGGTTTTTATTAAAAAATCAATACAACACGTAGATTCTCCCTCTTAACAAAGCACTGCTAAGGCCTCATTTGGAATATGCGGTGCAGTTACATATATGAAATGTACATCTTGTAAAGAGTTCAAAGAAGGGTAAATAAAATAATCAGGGTAATGGAGGGGCTTGACTTTGCGGTCAGATAAGACAAGTTAGGGCTGTTTGGAGAAATGGCAATGGTGCTGGGATGATCACTTTGTACTATTATATTAATGGGCCATATAATAAACTCTCTGGTGCATTGTTCACTAATCGGTCATATCAGAGGACTTGTGGATATCCTTTAAGATTTGAAGAAAATAAGTTTCATCTTCAGGTTAGGAAAGGTTTCTTTACAGTGAGAACAGGGGAACTGTCTTCCAGCAGATGTGGTAATCGCAAGTTCATTGAATAGCTTTAAAATTTTGCAAGATACGTTTCTAAAACTAAAGATATTGAGAATTACTGGTATTAATACATATACTGTATTTTTTGTTGACCCAGGGATCAGCCCTCCGGTTCACCAACCAGTGTTAAGTCATTCCTCCAGTTCACCAGCAAGTGTTACAGTCAGCGCATAAAAAACTTCAAAACCACATTAGTGACTTATCTCAATTGTGTTCTGAGATATTTGATTCAAAGTTTGCCATCTTCTTCCCCAGTTCAGCTTCTTCTGCAGGGCAAATGGTTTACTGCTGCCTCCTGTATGCATGTGTGAGCTAATAACCAGCTCATATAGCTTTAAAAGGAGGATGCAACATATAGGTGAAAAGTCAGCAAACTAATGCTCAATTATCTCAGTTTAGAAAGGCTGAGCTAAGTCACTAATGTGGTGCATCAACGTATGGCCCAGCACAGAAGAGCCAATTCCTCGGGTCAGGACTCAGCCATGTACCTGCATCTTAAGGATAAAGGACATACCTTTTGAAGATTGTAATGTTAACATATTGACAAAAGAACGTGACTGGTTCAAGAGAGGTGTCAAGGAGGCTATTTATGTGAAAATAAAGAAACCAAGCCTAGATAGAGGTGGGGGGGTTCGACACCAACTGTCTGCCATATACAATGCTGTTTTAATACGTTACTCTGGGCGTTCCTATAACACCTCTTAGCCACTATGCAATCCCGCCCTTAACACCTGGCTGTGATATGCTAATTGGGATTTTCCAGGGTACATAATTGCCACAGATTCTTGTACAAGTCATTCTGAATGGAGAAAGCCAGTCTGATGACTAGGGAAACGTCTTCAAGAACTAAAACAAGTCCAGTTGATCTAATTGAATACAACAGATATTTATTTGGGGACTGTGTGAAATCTTGTCTAAGCGATAGATCCGGAGCATATCTGCACCCGGGTCTCCATTTTGCTAGTGGTGAGTGATTTTGTAAACATGCTGGCGCTATTTAGACACAGCTGTTTTCTCTGCCTTGGGACATGTAGAGGGGTGGTAATTCAGTTACTATTCTGTGTTTTCTTTAAACAAGTGTTGGTGATATGTACGTGCCCAGGTCCCAGAGCCATTTACAATACCATTGCTATTTTAACTGTATTTTATCAGAACTTTTCAAACTATTTTTCCCCATTGACTTTAAAGGGCATGTCCACCCCCAAAACTATAATCCCCCCAACTACTGGCCCCACCATGTAGTGTAGTTTAATCCTTACCTCACATCCCAGCTCCATAGGGTTCTCCTGTAGTCCCCCCCCAAAGTCCCAAAAACTGCCCACCAGGAGGCTAGCAGAGTCCATATAGGACTCTGCCTACTACCTGGCCTCCGGGAGAAGTTTGGCATGCGTACTGCAGCCCTTCTCCCCCTCCCTCCCCCTCCCTCTCCCGATTCCCTCCCCCTGTTGGATGCTGCAGGTTACAGACCATTGACATTGATGGCCCTGCAGTGATTATAGCTCCCCCTACTCTCCATCAGAGAGGAAATCGGCCCGGGCAGCTGGTGTATCCCTGGTCTCTCCCTCCCCACACACACTGGGTGGGATGATGCCCAAAGTCATTGCTAGTTTATTTACCTGTCTGTTGTTTCCGGGGATGCTGCGGATTAGCGGGACTTTCACCAACCTCATCTACACACTAGGGAGGGGACAGCGCAGGGAAAAGCTCCGGGCAGGAGGTTGTGGACCACTTGTGCCACTTTATCCCGGTCACACCCTCTTGGTCACAACCTTAGTCACTGATCCCTGGGGTTCCAGTGTGCGCATGTCACCATCTTGCTTTTACTTGGGAACTCTGGGTCCTGCCTAGTTACAACTAAACAGCAGTTACTACCAGGCCCCTCTGACAGCTGGCCACGCAGTGTCTGTCTGCGCGCACCTTGTTCCAAGTTCCATACATAGAGTGTTACATAGAAAGTTCCATAGATAGATTGTTACATAGAATGTTCTAAGTTTCATAGATTGATTGTTATATAGATTGTTCCATGTTCCATAGATAGATTGTTACATAGAATGTTTCAAGATTCATAGATTGATTGTTACATAGAATGTTCCAAGTTGTATGTTGTTTTCTCTAGGATGTGCAGCACACTTCTTAATCAACTGAGATTAATTTGTACAAATCTTTAAATTTATAAGGACTGCACCAATATCGGACTGGCCCACAGGATTATATGGTAATCCAATATAGAAGCAAAGTCCCAAATGCACTCACACCTGGTAGGGTGGAAACTTCTCAAACTCTCACCCCTGGGGGTATAGGTATACAGATTAGATGTGAATAAACAAATGCTACCAAAATACTGACTTCCTGTTTACAGGACCCCTAATAGAGACCATTATGGTCTTGCCATTGACCTAGCACCTGGGTTAATTCAGTTGGTCAATGGAGATGTGAGCATGTTTGACCCTTCCAACAGCCAATCAGTAGAAATTGCTGTTAGGAACATTCCAAAGAAATGGTACATCTTGGAAAGAAGATGGACCTGAAATGGCAGCTCACTAATATCAACAGCAAGGAATAGCAAAGTGTATGAAATTAACTGATTTTTCAAAATGGAAGACAATATGTAGAATAATTAGGAAGGCACAATACAAACTAAGAATTTTAAAAATAATGATATTTTCCACTGAACTTTGACGATGTCACTCTCGGGTCTTAGCAAACAAACTTGTTTATTGTGCGATCACATCTACGCGTTTCAACCCAATGTGCGGGCCGTCTTCAGGATGCAAACAATCCACAGTGTATTACCCCATTTTATAGCCACCCACATTCAATACTCCCCGCCCACCATGTATTAATCCCAGCGTGCACGTGAAACCAATAATATAAAAGTATTTATAAATAACTTTAAAAAACATCACTGTTGTATAAAAAAGACACAATAAATATACATTTGAGAGAGAAAGCTACAATGCACAAGCCGAATAAATATATCTAAATCACAATAAGTTACAATGAATCATAAAAAGTACAATGAGTCATAGAAAACAGTGTAGCGAGAATTGCACATTTAATCCACTAGGGGATAACGTCTGCAATCTATGTATCCATCTCGCCTCCCTTTGTAACAGTAACTTATCTTTATCTACGAATGTACCCAATTCTTCACCCACTAGGCCATCTATGATTATACAACGAAGACTCGACAACGGATGTGCCATCTTTTTAAAGTGCCTGGCAACAGCCAGGTCACCAAATTTATTGGCCACCATTTTTTCATCCGCCTGTAATGCATTTCTAATGGACGCACGGTGGTTGGCCATGCGCTCCTTAAACATTGTTTTTGTTTTACCAACATAATACATGCCGCATGGGCAAACAATGAAATAAATAACATATCGGCTAGTATATGTAAACCTCTGATTTGGGGGGGCGGAGCTAGCGCTTAATGGAGTAAGTCGCACGCCGACAGAGCTCCCGCACAAAACCTACCATCCGAGGCTAATACCAGACACAAGTGGATCCACAAGCCAACCCAGGGCAACCCCAACCTACTGAGACCAGATGACAAGATCCAAATCCCAAAAGGCAGCACTGGCAACAAAAAAATTGCAAAAGTTTGCCTGGCGAGGTGGGGCCGAGGAACCCGTTCGCGCGCTTTCACCAACTTCCTCCGACACACTTGCAGAATCCTCTCCGTCCCACAGCATGGGGATCCCAGCAGCAGATATGAGCAACAGAGGAGATGAAACCCCACCACCACAAGCTACACCAGAAAACCAAGGTACAGTCCTAGCTGCAATACAGGAGACCAAGCGGTCGCTTACCGGACTACTGGAAGAGGTGAGAGCGGATCTTTCCTTACTTAGACAAGACATGTACAGACTTAGACAACGGGTGGGGGACACAGAGCAAAGAATCTCCAATGTGGAGGACACTGTCACACCCATGGGCCAAAATGTATCCCAGCTAACCCAGGAACTAAATATGGCAAGACAAAAAATAGATGACCTTGAAAACAGGTCAAGGAGGCAGAACCTCAGATTTATTGGGTTCCTGGAGAACTGCGAAGGCCCCAACACAGCAGACTTTTTAGAGACCTGGCTAAAAAATATATTTGACGAGCAAAGGTTATCCCGTTCATTTGCGGTAGAGAGAGCCCACAGGGTCCCTGGAAGACCCCCAGCCCCAGGCGAACGACCCAGACCCATAGTGGCCCGCCTCCTAAACGCAAGGGACAGAGACACAATACTAAAACTAATACGCACCAATGGAGATACTAAATTTGAAAATACAGTTATAAAAGTATTCCCAGACTTCTCACTTGATTTGCAAAAAAGAAGGGCTACATTCATGGATGTGAAAAAACGCCTGCAGCAAGCAGGATTAAAGTATAGCATGATGTACCCGGCAAAACTGAGAGTGGAGGTGAATGGATCAACCAAATTTTTTGAAAACCCCAAAGCAGCTGCAGACTGGCTGGACTCAAAATAATTAAACCCACAAGGAATTAAACCACTATGCCAGCGCTCTACAAACAGTGCGCCCTGACCAATAATACTTAACAATTCCTTCTAACACAATCTGACCCAGGCAAAATATAACCATGTTGCTCTACCTCAGAACCTTATCTTGCCACGCGGAGCGCCTATAAAAGCGAATCCAGCCAACTGGCAAGAGAATTTGACTGAATGGACCAAATGTGTCTTGAAATGATGTGCGGGAGAAAACTCCAAAAGGTTTTACATGTTTGAGATAGATAGGTCAACCTATCAAACCATCAAGTTTATTGAAATACCCTGGTTATATTTATATATTTGTATAACGCTTGGCAAATGCATACTCAAACAGGGGAGACCCCAACAGCTCCGAGAAAAACCGCGCAATAAGGCACCCCCCCAATTCATAACACCAATAGGTGATAATAATATATACAGAAAATATATAATTCACTATTACTAGAGGATGGTTTTGTTGTTAATAAAAGTTGTAACTCTCCCAACCCCATCCCCAGGGCCCCCTTTCCCAAATGCTTTACCATACAGAGACAAGTCTAAAAAAAAAAAACTAAATGTATAAGAGAGTTCTTGGATATGTGTTATTTATAATAACTTGCAGATTAAGAATAACCTCCTGACTCCAATACGTACGCTGGAGGTTAACCCATTGTCAATATATATTACACCCTCCCCTTAGTCACCACGGGGAAAACTCCCGAGTACACCCAGCCCCAACAGAGCCCTGTGGGGGTATATCTGGGTGTGTGTGTGTGCGCCTCCTACAAGATGGGGGGGCACACAGAACATTAACCCCAGATTGAAAACTAATTATCAAATCGAACAAACAACCCCACCCACATCCCGGAGACTTTCCCCCTGATGCCTAGGATAACAGCTACAGGTTTAAAGGGTAAAATCAACCATTTGAAAATGTTTAGACTAGTGTATATGAGAATACTCGCTATATGGAGGAAAGAAAAATTCTGTGATATATGCTGAAATACACACAAAATACACACAAATTGGATATTTGAATAAAGAAATAGGGGACATAAACGTTGAAAGTTATACAGTGATAAAATAGATATGAATTAATAGGGTCTATTCGTGGGGGAGAAGAGAGACCCTATCGAAGAGATCATACACATAGATATGAATATTACACTCACAATATAGAAATCAAGGAGGTAAGACAAAAGGATTTGGGCCCCCCGAAGGGATACAAAAATAATAACAATAACAATATGAATAAAACAGATATAGAGAGGAGTAACGTTTTTTTTGATAGAAGAGATGGAGAGATAGAGAAGATAGACAGAAAGGGGTAGAGACTCCCTAGGTAAATAGAAAAAATCTAACCCATTACTTTCTTCGAATATAGAAATCAAATGTCCAGGACTCACCTCTTTTTTAGGAATGGGGAAGGAAATAGAAATAGGTGGAGGGAAGGATTCCGGGCAAGACCAAAATTAACTATGAGAGGACAGATAGAAAAGAAGGGGTGTGGACTCGGGGACAAGAAAAGGGAAAGAGATTTGTATAGAAAGGGATACATAAGGGGGAGTCGACAAACAGACGGTGGTTTTTAGAAGAAAGATCCCTAAGAGGAATTAAAATTGAAGGTATATTTAACCTATAGATAGGGAAATTAATATATCAGAAGATCCTTCTGGGAAAAGGTTTAAAATATGCCCCTAAACAATCAGCAGATAAATTTAACATGTATATAAGTTCTTCAAAAGGTATGGTGTCTCTGAGTCTAAAAAATATTTGCAATACTCAGGAAAGGAAGCTGAATCAAAATAAAACACTCGTCTTTACGAAAAGGGATCTCAGATCCATCAACTTAGATCTTGAGACAACTAAGACCCTACTAAACTTATTAGAGGAACCAGAATCCCTAAGTAATACTATGTTTAAACCGAGGTCCACTTTGCAATCCAACAGGATGTACGAGGAACTTCAGTAAAGTCTTTGGAACCCTGGTAGAGAGGGTTCTGAGGAATATGAACCACGAATGTGAAATATGACGAGAACTTAACAACTGATAGAGGTATAGTTATTAGAGCAGCCGATAAGGGGGGGGGAATTGTAGTTCAGAATAGGGATGACTTATGTGAATGAGGCACTCCGTCAATGGGAGATGCGAATACTATACGAAAGTGGGAGAAGAACCCTCTCAATGCAATTATGGTCTGCTGAGGGGGGTCCTCCAGACTGCTTGGGAAAAAGATTATATCCAAAGATAATTCGATTATCTATGGACCTCTAAACCTAGATTACCATATTTTATCATCTCCCTAAGAACATAAAAGTCGGAGGACCCCCCAGGGAGACCCATATTATCGGGATAGATTCTCTCCAGAGAATCTCTCGAGATTTGTAGACTTTTTCTAGCTCCATGTTAAAAAACTACCGTATATTTGAAGGATACCACAGAGGTCGTATTAACCTCTCTGAAGGACTTTAAGTGGAGATCGGGTATTTTCTAGCCATCTTAGATATAACCTCTTATATTCAGTTTCCCCATGAAGAGGGGAAAGAAGCAGCTAGATTATTTAATAACTAAGGAGAACAATCTTAATAGCACATGATCGAGTTCTTGGTTACATGTATTGATTTTATCCTAAAGAATAATGTTTTACGTTTGAGAGCCACTATTATATCCAAAAACAGGGACTGCGATGGAACTACGCAGGCTATATGTGGGATATTGGGAAGAAAAGTACATATGGGCGGCGACAAATATGGTAGATCGCCTCTATTGGAAAAGATACATAGATGACGTCTTGCTTATCTGGGGGGGTACCTCAGATACCTTGGACAAACTATATTAAGTATATCAATCACACCAATAAACATTTAAAATTTCAAAGCAGTTTAACATGAATAGATTGTTTTTTGGACTTGAAAATAGAAGGCAACATAATAGGAACTGATCACTAGCAACCTCCTTTAAGGGGTAGATAGTAATACATATATTGAATATAGTGAGTGCGCATAAAACTTCATGGTTGGAAGGAGTCCCTATGAGTCAAATGCTCCGACTTAGAGAAACTGTTCAGATAAGGGTACATTTGTGGAACAAACACAATTCCTGAGTAAAGTTTGGAGAAAAAGGCTATCCACCAGGATAGTGGAGAAAGCTATAGAAAAGCTAGTAACATGATAGGGAGGCTTTATTAAACCTAAATCTAGAAAAAGGATAGAATTTATAAAAACAAAGACAAACCAGTGATTATCACTTGTACTAATGGAGATAGCATAAAAAAAAAAATATTATAAAAAACATTGGGCTATACTCCATAATGATAGGATTGAACGGGACAGATAGGAAAAAGCCAGAATATCATCTTTCGAAAACCTAATACCCTTAAGATATTCTGTCACCGAGGTTATTACCAAGGGGATCAAAAGGGACCATTAGAGTTTCAGAATTGAATGTAGTTAAGGGTTTTAAGTGTGGAGGGTGTGAATTGTCAATATGTAACACATGTAAGGAGTAGTACACTACGTAATGGATATAAACACAGATGGGATATGGTATATAACTGTCATCTAAAATGTGGTGTATGGAATTGTATGTCCATGTGGTAAATGGTATGTGGGGAAACGTGCAGAAAATTAACTGTAAGGATAGGGGAACATAGAAGAGCGATTCATCACAGATAAGATGAATAAGAACATATATGTGGATAACAGTGGCGAATAAAGTATGGAATAAGTGGGCTGTACCACATATTATGAGCACTTCAGACTTAACAGGGGCCACTTTCAAGGGAACGAAATTCCGCACTGGGTGAATTAATAATGAGAGTTTATAATAGGGGGGGTACTGACAGGGAACTTATTATTGGGCAAAGGTTATATTCACCCATAACAGTTAAACACCCGCAGGTCTAAATGACCAGATGGAACTAGCACCCTTTCTGTAACTATATATGTATGTTGTAAACCTCTCATTAGAACCTTTTATTGTAAGGTTAATCCTCAGAAAACTACGAACATGGGAGATATTGACTAAAAATATATAATTAGATGAATTTGTGACACTATGGAGGGGGATATGAAAAGATACTATGGAGGGGGATATAGAAAAATTGTGGCCACCTAAGGGTATGATAAAGTAAACACAAGATGGGTATGAACGACATGAATTATGGTCCAAAAAAGGCAAAGAGAGGGTTAACTTGTAACCCGATAGACTGAAGTGATGTGATTGGAGGGAAAGACCGATAAAAGACAGGAAGTAATGGAGCACGTCATGCCTGACGAAGCTGGGAACAGCGAAACTGACATGTGGACGTGATCTACGAGGAGTGCGGGAGGTTTAACTAACAGCTGAACGCTACTATTCATCTGCAGAAAAGCCAGCGTCGGGAAGGAATAGGAATACCTACCTTCCAGTGGGTTGGGGTGGCGGCACGCGGATCCCAGGAGCTTGCTTGCCACGGATGTTGTGGCTTCTCAAGTCCGGGGGGTCTATAGTGACACAGCTTTTGCCCAATTACGTACGACGAGAGCACGGTGCAGTATTGATTTAGTTTTAACCCCCGCCTCCAGAGATATAGACATATTTTATAAGTCCCTTTTTTATATATCTTTAGGTGTGCGCACACCATGGCTTTTTGATTTTTAAATCCATTACTATTATACATATCACTACGGACTATATGCCTATTGGATACCAACGAAGGATTGTTTTGGACGATTTAACTTATTAGCTTAATATCCCCCTCCTACCACTATTTTCTCTATTTTTAGCTATTTGTAGATATAGAATTTTTAGGGTTTGAGGGTCTATCAATATAGTATTTTATATGTGTGAATATTTTTTATTGTGACCGGCCGGCCATTTATTACTGTATAAATATAGTTATTGTGATACATTATAATATTGTGGTGTGTGGTCTTTTTGTGGTGGTAGGCACACTATATACTTTTTCTGAAATACATTCTTAATATCTTTTATCTCTTGATTTTGATATGTAATAACATGTGGTTGATAAATGTGGTGGAGGATTTATAGATGAGCAACCAAATTAATATAATATCATGGAACATAAGGGGTATAAATGACCCTAAAAAGAGACTCGCTGTCTTCTCCTTAATTAGAACACTCCAAGCTAATATAATTTGAAACGCACCTACTGCCTGCAACAACAGGCTACCTCAACAGGGCGTGGCTAGTCAAAAGTATACATAGTACATACTCCGCCTATTCCAGAGGAGTATCAGTGCTCATCTCTAGATCCTTGAATCACAAAATAACTAAAACTTTGATTGATAAGAATGGGAAATATGTGTGCCTAGCCATAGAGGTAAATCTAATACAGTATGTTATAATAAATGTGTATGACCCACCCCCTGCAACATTAAACCCACTCAAAACAGCTGTCAAATTTGCCTTACAATTCCCCCAAGCTCAGATAATCTGTGTTGGGGACTTTAACAATATAATGAATGGAACACTTGACAGACTTCCCCCTACAACAACCAGACAATCAATACTATCACAATATATATCCGAAATCCAATGGATAGATGCATGGAGGTTCATACACCCCACTAGACTATCCTTTACATGTAAATCAGCATCGCACAACACGCTGTCTAGATTAGACTATGTATTTGTCAGCAAAAATGTAATCAACAATATAGCGACAATCACCCACCACGCAAGAGGAATATCCGACCACTCCCCAATAACAATAAAACTTAAAGAAAATGAACCACCCACAACAAACAGAGTGAGATGTATCCACCCCTTCTGGCTCACTATTATACCAACACCCGGTAGGATAGAAGACAAAATTGAACATTACTTATCCTTAAACAATGATACAGTACCAATAGGGACACAATGGGAGACCTTTAAGATAGTACTAAGAGACTACCTAAACTCTGAAATTAAACAAATTAAAAAACAAACCACAAAAAAAGAAAACTCCTTAACCCAAACAGTACTAGAAGCTGAAAATACATACAACATCAACAGCCCCACACCCCAGAACCAAGCCGCATGGCAAATAGCACAGACAGAATATAACAACCTAATAATTGAAAAAGCAAATAGACATAGCTTCTTCCAAAAACAGAAGTATTTCTCACAAGGGAACCAATCAGCAAAGATGTTGGCCAGATTAGCTCATGGCCCACTAGACCAAAACACAATATTGGAGATAACAACCCCCGAGGGAATTCCAACGGTAAACTCAAAGGAAATACTAGATACATTCACCAAATTCTATGAACAACAATACAGATCGCAATATAATGCCACCACACAACAACTAACTGAGTACATGGATAAAATACCCCTCCCTAGATTACCCATCCAAGACAGAAACAACCTAGACAAAACAATCTCCGCAACTGAAATAGTAGAAGCCATGAACTCAATGTCATCTGGGAAAACACCTGGCCCAGACGGAATCTCAGTCGAGATATATAGAAGATATAGCGAATATATAATCCCACTATTACTAAATACCTACCAAGATGCATTTAAAAAGAACACACTCCCTCCCTCCATGTATAAAGCACATATTGTTCTTATACCCAAACAGGGAAAAGACCCACTAGATTGCGGGTCATATAGACCGATCTCCCTATTAAACCTAGACTATAAAATACTAGCCAAACTGTTAGCAATCAGACTCCAAGGGGTAATTACAAAGATTATACATCCAGACCAAACGGGTTTCATCCCCGGAAAGTCCACCTCAATAAATATAAGGAAAACTTTAATAAACTGCCTAATAGATCATGATAATACTGGAACCCGTCTGATGCTCTCGCTTGATGCGAAGAGAGCATTTGACTCAATAGAATGGACATATATATGGGAATGTCTCCGAAGATTTGGTCTGGGCCCACATTATATTAGGTGGATCAAACTATTATATGCTCAACCCCAGGCGGCCATCAGGGCCAACGGCAAGATCTCAGCATACTTTATGTTGGCCAGAGGAACAAGACAGGGTTGTCCCTTGTCCTCATACCTATTTGCAATAGCAATAGAACCACTGGCACAGATGTTACGAACAAGTCAGAAAATACAAGGTCTAAAACTCAACAATCAAACCTCGTTACTTAGTATGTACGCAGACGATCTGATCCTGTATCTAGCAGACCCTCACAACTCACTACATGAAACATATAAACTGGTCACTGAATTTGGCCCTTTTTCAGGATTACAAATTAATTGGGACAAGTCATGTATCTTCCCATTAGATGATAATATAGACATCCCTCAGAAATATAAAGAATTAGTCCCAATAGTCAAACAATTCAAATACCTAGGACTCATAATAACAAAATCCCCCCAAGAATTCACAAAACAAAACATCCTCCCACTCCTGGAACTAGTTAAGGGGAAGACGCAAATCTGGAAACAATTCCCCATCAATCTATGGGGTAGAATAGCTCTAATCAAAATCATACTACTCCCCAAAATATTATATGTCCTCCAACACAGCATGGTATACATAACTAAATCATTCTTCAAACAGCTAGACAGTGTTCTCCTGTCCTTCCTCTGGGCACCGGGCAGAGCAAGAGTCCGACTCAAAATACTGCAACTACCTAAACATCAAGCAGGGTTGGCATTGCCCAATTTTTTTCACTACTACTTAGCTGGACAACTTAAATACTTTATCTCATGGGTAATACCCCCGCCACCTGACCCGCAAGACACACCACCACCCTCATTATATGACGCAGAAGCACTCCTACAGGCTTACCTCCCCTCACTCCCGATAACCTTCTTAGACTCCCCAACCAACACAATACCTGGAGGAGGTACCTCATTACACATACAGCAACACAAAATTTGGCACGAGATCAATAAAATACTCCAGATACAAAACCCCTTCGAAGAATCACCAATATGGCATAACCCAAGATATATGGAGTTATCTGCATTCACAGGAGCTGAACTGTGGGAACGAAAAGGTGTCAAATATTTCTCACAAATTATACATAATGATGAATTCGTCTCCTTTGAAAACACATACAATCCAAAATTCAACTCCCAAACTCATTTTGTTTCGATACTGGCAGCTCCGCCACTGTATAAGAGGGAGTTCGGATCCAACACATACAGATGAAACAAAACACGATTATACAACTCATGAGAAACAGGGGTGAAAAACAGCTAGTCTCCCTGATATACAAACATCTATCAATGCATTGTTCCAATACAACCAAACCATTAATCTTATCCAAATGGACCCAACACATACAGGAGGTCACAGAGGAACACTGGGACGAATTAGCCTGCTCACATATACAGGCCACCAAATCAGCAAACAACAAACTCATTCAGTTTAACCTACTACACCAAACATACCTGACGCCCCAACGTATGGCACGTATGTCCCCTAGGAATACTTCCGAATGCTTTAGATGCCGGGGGCCCATGGCGGACTTCTGGCACCTTGTTTGGGCATGCCCATCAATACAAATATACTGGGCCAAGGTCACAAACAAATTATCCCAGATACTGCAACAGCCCATACCGGCAGACCCGGCAATATGTCTACTAAGTCTTAAATTAGACGAAAACTGGAACAGACACCAAAATATATTCCTAAAAGAAACCCTGTTTTATGCAAGGAAGGTATTGGTAATAAATTGGATGAACCCCAGTGAACTAAATATTAAACAATGGGAAAACCTGGTGACCTCCTCCACAGCCCTCAACAGAGTTATATACAAAGATCAAGGGAATTTAGATAAATTCAACAAGATATGGGGAATGTGGTTCCGAATATCTAGGAACCCCGACCGCCAATTAGACAATGGGGCAATAAACCCACAAAACAAATAGAGGTTAACCTAACCAGAGAGGGTAAATGTTAATGTACAAGTCCAAAGTGATAGACCAAATGATACCTTATTACTGTATTATATGACTATGTCTCTCCCCAGTTAACTGTTAAAGTTGAAAATAATGTATATGCAATGTAAAAAAGACAAAAACTTGCAAGATACTGTTTATTGATATAAATGATATACAATTTATGTGTGATAAATGTTACATTGCAAATTAACGTGCTCAATAAAACAAGTTTAAAAAAAAAACAAAACTCTGATTTATGGCTATCTTGGTGCCATCCCTTGGGTGTGCAAAGTACTGGCCAGATAACATAGAGTTGCATGTGATGCAATTAGGGCATGGAAAACAGCCAAATCTCTTTTTTGACTGCCATATCCCTTGTTGGGATGATGTATCTTTTTTCATCTTGGCCATATCTGTGCACACCAATAAATCCGACAAATTGTCACCTCTCTTATATGTATATCGTATGTGTGTATTCTTAAAGGGCAAGGATTTATCACGAGTAATCATTTCCCATCGTCGATTAATCACTTCCCTCAATGAGCCACTCTGGGGAGTGTAGATGGTACAAAAATCTATAATCGCCCTATCTGAGGCGCTCGTTTGTTTAACATTATTATTGGGACGAGTAGTACTCAAACAAAAATTAACCTTAGCCCTTTCTAACTGATGGAGGAGTAAGTCAGGTCTGTAGCCCCTATTGCAGATACATATCATCCAGCTGAGCATCCGCTATTGACATGTCACTATTGTTGCGTAAGGTTCTCAGGAACTGGCTGTAGGCAATACCATATTTTGCCCTTTCAGGATGACAACTGGTGCCATATAAGACTGAATTTTTATCAATCGATTTTCGGTAAAAGGTAGTGCCAATGCCTAAATCGGTCTTGAAGATCTTTAAGTCTAGAAACTCAGTTTCATTAGTGCCAATCGTCATGGTTAATTTTATAGGTAAATCAAGATTATTGAGTTTGGTCACAAAATCTGTAGCCTCCTGCTGAGTATCCTTCCATATAAAAATCAAATCATCAATGTACCGCCTGTACAATAATGCTGACTTTTTTACAATGGGATCTATAGGTGTTCTCTCAAACATAAGCATGTATAGATTGGCCAGGGATGGGGCCACATTTGACCCCATCGCCGTGCCAACCCTCTGGGCAAAGTACCTGTCATCATAGCGAACATAATTGTTGCATAGTATAAAACGCAGAAGATCAACCAAGAAAAAAAAAATATATATATATATATATATATATATATATATATATATATATATATATAAATCTTCTTCCAAAAAAAAGCACTCTACGGGTCTTGTAACAAACAGCAACAGATTCCTTTATTAAGTCAAACTGCAAAAAATTTGCAGTTAGACACCGCCTATGCTAATAAATGTAAACAAAAGAGAGAGGAAATGTTACAGATATAACACTAACAGTAAAAGTCCACAAAAAAAGTGGGGAAGGGGAGTGGCTATATACATACATAATACTGTCAGTAACAGGCCAACTAAAAAACATATACATAAACAATAAAGGAACTAAATTAAATACATGAAACTGGCAGTTAGACACCAACTATACTAATAAATGTAAACAAAAGGGGGAGTGGAAATGTTAAGTATATAACACTAACAGTAAAAGCACACATAAAGAAATAAAGAAAAGGGGAGTGGCAATACACATACATAATACTGGCAGTAACAGGCCACCTAAAAAGACAAAAGGACTAAAGATTAAATACATGAAACTGGCAGTTAGACACCACCTATGCTAATAAATGTAAACAAAAGAGGGAGTATCATTAACCCTTTCACTGCCAGGAGAATTTCATTATTATTTTTTTTGCGTTAACTGCCAGAAGAATTTTCAGGATTTTGCCCTTAATAGCTTTAGACTAATTTTACAGTAGGAAACCTTGCAGTAAATCAGGAATATTATACATTGTTTTTTTCAGCACAAAGTGTACTTTAACACGGCAACAGAATTTTGTAACTTTTCTGGAATTTTGACTGGAATTATGGGTAAAATGTCAGTAGCAGCAAAAAAAATTAGCCAGTTTTGAATTTGAACAGTCTGCAGTTTTTCCACAAAACACCCCCCCAACTCAGAAATACCCCCCACAAAGGATATATTCCTGAAATCTACACATCTTTGTTTATTCATACCATCAATGGTGTGGGCGCAGTTCTTCGTAGAAGTTCGCACTTTTACCAGATTTTCAAAAAAAATGAACATCAAACAACATTCAAAAAGGTAGAAATCATACCAAAACCCCATGGAATGTAAAAAAAAAAGTTACCAAATGTCCTGAATCAAACATTATGCCATATGTGTGGTTACACACGCCGACGTGGATGCGAAAAGCCACAAAGTGAGACAATGCACAATGGCTCACAATAAGCTAAAATATTTAGCCAACTCCGAATTTGAACAGTCGGCAGTTTTTTCCACAAAACACCCCGTAACTCAGAAATACCCCACACAAACTATATATTTCATGTAACACTGTAGTTTGTTCATTTATACCATCAATAGTGTGGGCGCAGTTCTTCGTAGAAGTTCACATTTGTCATTTTGAATGTAAAAAAACGTTACTAAATATCAATCTCCTAAATGTCCTGAATCAAATGTTATGCCATATGTGTGGTTACAGCACAAGCATTTAGAGATGGAAGCGCACACTTATCTTCAGATTTAACTGTTTATTATATCACACAAATGAACAACGTTTCGGAGAGCACTATGTCTCCTTCATCAGGTATAACTCACACAATGTGCCCCTTCACCTTAAGTAGACCATTAATCCGGCCTAGCTCCTCCCTCCTCATCAAGTGGGAGGGATTAGTGCAACCCAAAATTTAGTGACAATTTCGCATATACAATAACAAGTGTCCATATGCATCAAGTTCCATGCATATATAGTGTCCATTTTTGTCCAACATATCGGTATATTTAAGTATAACAAGTGAATCAAAACTTTGCCTGGTAGGTGGCGTGGATGTTCTCTTTATCTGTGGCTGTGAAATAAAAGAAAATTGCATATATATATACAGTGTACAGCAATAAAAACCATATTTAAAAGTATAGGATCATATTATATCTTATTCTCTGATCCATACAGGTAATCCTATTCTGGTATACCATTATTCAACCACTAGGTGGCAACATCATACCCTTTCAAAGTTAGAAAAGGTTTTTCATTGTATCTAATTACATTGTGTCAAAGTAGTACTTAGTCTTACATCCTGTTACTCATGGATAAACGATATATCTAACATGTTTACAAAGATCACAATGTAGCGAGTTACCTATGTTAAAAGAAAGTTGCAACTCTTTAACCTATAAGAAGCTGTTCAGACCTGAATCCTCGTTCAGGCCCCAAGGATTGAGTGTGTTGAGTCTATCGATCCATTCTGCTTCCTTTTTAAGGAGCATATTGTTATAGTCCCCACCTCTAGAGTGTTCCTTAACTACTTCTAGTACTTGCCATTTCATTTGGGAGACTTGATGTTTCATTAGTGTAAAATGTTTGCTCAATGGTGTCTCATACCTTGAGACACTACCATCATACTTAGATATGCATCTCTTATGCTCTCCAATCCTGGTTTTAACCTCCCTCTTTGTTTTTCCCACATAACCTTTTCCACAGGGGCATTTGATCAAGTATATTACTCCCTTTGTGTTACAGGTGGCAAAATCTTTAAGATACATCTTATTACCCTTGCTAGGATGATATACATGATTCCCTCTTATAATTGAATTACATATGCCACAATTTCTGCATGGGAATGTTCCTTGTTGGGGTGTGCCTAGAAACAACTGTTTAGTTCTCAGGGGGGGTACCATATCAGTTTTCACCAGGTGGGTACTTAAGTTAGATGCCCTTTTATAAGATAGCAGAGGGGGTTCAGAAAAAAGTTTACCATAGTCCGGATCTTCTTGTAATATCTTCCAGTGGTTTTTCAGAATTCTGCCTATTCTGTTAGAGTTACTATTGTATGTGGTTACAAAAGGTATTCTCTGTTCTAGTTTACCTACTTCCCTCTCTGGAGAAGGAAAAGTTTTCAGTTTGGCCACGCCCACCCGCTCCCACTAAACATTGCATCCGGATGTGTAGCTCTCTCCCACAATGCAATACAGCTGTCATTACACATACAGCAACGGAACAAAATTTGGCACTAGATCAATATAAAATATACAGATACAAACCCCTTCTTCGAAGAATCACCAGATCATGGCATAACCCAAAGATTAGGAGGGTATCTGCATTCACAGGCTGACTGTAGGGGAGTGAACTGTGGGGAATGAACGAAAGGGTGTCGTCAAATATTTCTCACAAAATTATACATAATGATGAATTCGGTCTCCTTTGAAAAACACATGACAAATGCCAAAATTCAACTCCCAAACTCCTTGATACTACTGCTCCCTTTAGAGGATTTCCCCAAAGATAACACCGATACACGAGACAGGTGAAAAGTCGCTTACACAGTCCACTCCATGTTTCAAGAAACCGCCATGCTTATAAATGGACCCAACATAGGAGGGGGGTGCAGTTCGAGGAGTGAGTGGGAAGAGTTCAGGATCCACCTACACAAAATCAGAGCAAACAACACCTCCATTTTGATACAACGTCTAGACATGGGGAAACACGAGGAGAGGGTGTTGTTGGAAGCAGTGAAGTGTTGATACCCAAACAGCAGGCTCCTGTTTCATCAACATCATGAAGACTGTATTCATACATACAAAATATTTCATGCTTTCAAATGGAACTCCGATAAGTCACATTATCAGGAGGTAAAGAACACCGGGAAGCGTAACTAGGACTCATAACATGCAGGCCCCAAAATAGCAGAAACAATACTCACAAGTTAACACTAAAGAAAACCGAGCCCGGAAGTATGACGTATGGTCACCCAGGAATACTCGAAGCTTAGTTGGCCCCAGGCGTTCGGCCATCATACACAAATATACTGCCAAGGTCACAAAACAATTATCCCAGATGCTGCAACACCCATACGGCAGACCCGGCAATATGTTCTACTCTTAAATTAGACGAAAAGGAACAGACACCAAAATATATTCCTAAAAGAAACCCTGTTTTATGCAAGGAAGGTATTGGTAATAAATTGGATGAACCCCATGAACTAAAATATTAAACAATGGGAAACCTGGTGACCTCCTCCACAGCCTCAACAGAGTTATATACAAATCAAGGGACATTTGATAAATTCAACAAGATATGGGGAATTGTTTCCGAATATCTAGGAACCCCACCCGCCAATTAGACAATGGGGCATAAACCCACAAAACAAATAGAGGTTTACCTAACCAGAGAGGGTAAATGTTAATTCAGTCCAAAGTGATAGACCAAATGATACCTTATTACTGTTATATGACTATGTCCTCTCCCAGTTAACTGTTAAAGTTAAAATAATGTATATGCAATGTAAAAAAGACAAAAACTTGCAAGATACTGTTATTGATATAAATGATATACATTTATGTGTGATAAATGTTACATTGCAAATTAACGTGCTCATAAAACAAGTTTAAAAAAAAAACAAAACTCTTATTTATTGCTATCTTGGTGCCATCCCTTGGGTGTGCAAAGTACTGGCCAGATAACATAGAGTTGCATGTGATGCAATTGGGCATGGAAAACAGCCAAATCTCTTTTTTGACTGCCATATCCCTTGTTGGGATGATGTATCTTTCATCTTGGCCATATCTGTGCACACCAATAAATCCGACAAATTGCACCTCTCTTATATTAATCGTATGTGTGTATTCTTAAGGGCAAGATTTATCACGAGTAATCATTTCCCATCGTCGATTAATCACTTCCCTCAATGAGCCACTCTGGAGTGTAGATGGTACAAAAAATCTATAATCGCCCTATCTGAGGCGCTCGTTTGTTTAACATTATTATTGGGACGATATGTACTCAACCAAAAATTAACCTTAGCCCTTTCTAACTGATGGAGGAGTAGTCAGGTCTGTAGCCCCTATTGCAGATACATATCATCCAGCTGAGCATCCGCTATTGACATGTCACTATGTTGCGTAAGGTTCTCAGAACTGGCTGTAGGCAATACCATATTTTGCCCTTTCAGGATGACAACTGGTGCATATAAGACTGAATTTTTATCAATCGATTTTCGGTAAAAGGTAGTGCCAATGCCTAAATCGGTCTTGAAGATCTTTAAGTCTAGAAACTCAGTTTCATTAGTGCCAATCGTCATGGTTAATTTTATAGGTAAATCAAGATTATTGAGTTTGGTCCAAAAATCTGTAGCCTCCTGCTGAGTATCCTTCCATATAAAAATCAAATCATCAATGTACCGCCTGTACAATAATGCTGGACTTTTTTACAATGGGATCTATAGGTTGCTCTCAACATAACATGTAATAGATTGGCCAGGGATGGGGCCACATTTGACCCCATCGCCGTGCCAACCCTCTGGGCAAAGTACCTGTCATCATAGCGAACATAATTGTTGCATAGTAAAAACGCAGAAGGTCAACCAAAGAAAAAAAAAAAAAAAAAATATATATATATATATATATAGATATATATATATATATATATATATATATATATATATATATATAAATCTTCTTCCAAAAAAAAGCACTCTACGGGTCTTGTAACAAAAGCAACAGATTCCTTTATTAAGTCAAACTGCAAAAATTTGCAGTTACACCGCCTATGCTAATAAATGAAACAAAAGAGAGAGGAAATGTTACAGATATAACACTAACAGTAAAAGTCCACAAAAAAAGTGGGGAAGGGGAGTGGCTATATACATACATAATACTGTCAGTAACAGGCCACAAAACATATACATAAACATAAAGGAACTAAATTAATACATGAAACTGGCAGTTAGACCACTATATAAATGTAAACAAAGGGGAGTGGAAATGTTAAGTATATACACTAACATTAAAAGCACACATAAAGAAATAAAGAAAAGGGGAGTGGCATACACATACATAATACTGCAGTAACAGGCCACCTAAAAACAAAAGACTAAAGATTAAATACATGAAACTGGCAGTTAGACACACCTATGCTAATAAATGTAAACAAAAGAGGGAGTATCATTACCCTTTCACTGCCAGGAGAATTTCATTATTATTTTTTTTGTCGTTAACTGCCAGAGAATTTTCAGATTTTGCCCTTAATAGCTTTAGACTAATTTTACAGTAGGAAACCTTGCAGTAAACAGGAATATATACATTGTTTTTTCAGCACAAAGTGTACTTTACACGGCACCAGAATTTTGTAACTTTTCTGGAATTTTGACTGGAATTATGGGTAAAATGTCAGTAGCAGCAAAAAAAATTAGCCAGTTTTGAATTTGAACAGTCTGCAGTTTTTCCACAAAACCCCCCCCAACTCAGAATACCCCCCACAAGGGATATTCCTGAAATCTACACATCTTTGTTTATTCTACCATCAATGGTGTGGGCGCAGTTCTTCGTAGAAGTTCGCACTTTTTACCAGATTTTCAAAAAAAATGAACATCAAACAACATTCAAAAGGTAGAATCATACCAAACCCCATGGAATGTAAAAAAAAAGTTACCAAATGTCCTGAATCACATTATGCCATATGTGTGGTTACACACGCCGACGTGGATGCGAAAAGCCACAAAGTGAGACATGCACATGTGCTCACATAAGCTAAAATATTTAGCCAACTCCGAATTTGAACAGTCGGCAGTTTTTTTCCACAAAACAACCCCGTAACTCAGAATACCCCCACAAACTATATATTTCATGTAACACTGTAGTTTGTTCATTTATACCATCATAGTGTGGGCGCAGTTCTTCGTAGAAGTTCCACATTTGTCATTTTGAATGTAAAAAAAACGTTACTAAATATCAATCTCCTAAATGTCCGTAATCAAATGTTATGCCATATGTGTGGTTCCAGCACAAGCATTTAGAGATGGAAGCGCACACTTATCTTCAGATTTAACTGTTTATTATATCACACAAATGAACAACGTTTCGGAGAGCACTATGTCTCCTTCATCAGGTATAACTCACACAATGTGCCCCTTCACCTTAAGTAGACCATTAATCCGGCCTAGCTCCTCCCTCCTCATCAAGTGGGAGGGATTAGTGCAACCCAAATTTAGTGACAATTTCGCATATACAAATACAAGTGTCCATATGCATCAGTTCCATGCATATATAGTGTCCATTTTGTCCAACATATCGGTATATTTAAGTAAAACAAGTGAATCAAAACTTTGCCTGGTAGGTGGCGTGGATGTTCTCTTTATCTGTGGCGGTGAAATAAAGAAAATTGCATATATATATACAGTGTACCAATAAAAACCATATTTAAAAGTATAGGATCATATTATATCTATTCTCTGATCCATACAGGTAATCCTATTCTGGTTATACCATTATTCAACCACTAGGTGGCAAACATCATACCTTTCAAAGTTAGAAAAGGTTTTTCATGTATCTAATTACATTGTGTCAAGTAGTACTTAGTCTTACATCCTGTTACTCATGGATAAACGATATATCTAACATGTTTACAAAGATCACAAATGTAGCGAGTTACCTATGTTAAAAGAAAGTTGCAACTCTTTAACCTATAAGAAGCTTTCAGACCTGAATCCCTCGTTCAGCCCCAAGGATTGAGTGTGTTGAGTCTATCGATCCATTCTGCTTCCTTTTTAGGAGCAATTGTTTAGTCCCACCTCTAGAGTGTTCCTTAACTACTTCTAGTACTTGCCATTTCATTTGGGAGACTTGATGTTTCATTAGTGTAAATGTTTGCTCAATGGTGTCTCATACCTTGAGACACTACCATCATACTTAGATATGCATCTCTTATGCTCTCCAATCCTGGTTTTAACCTCCCTCTTTGTTTTTCCCACATAACCTTTTCCACAGGGGCTTTGATCAAGTATATTACTCCCTTTGTGTTACAGGTGGCAAAATCTTTAAGATACATCTTATTACCCTTGCTAGGATGATATACATGATTCCCTCTTATAATTGAATTACATATGCCACAATTTCTGCATGGAATGTTCCTTGTTGGGGTGTGCCTAGAAACAACTGTTTAGTTCTCAGGGGGTACCATATCAGTTTTTCACACAGGTGGGTACTTAAGTTAGATGCCCTTTTATAAGATAGCAGAGGGGGTTCAGAAAAAAGTTTACCATAGTCCGGATCTTCTTGTAATATCTTCCAGTGGTTTTTCAGAATTCTGCCTATTCTGTTAGAGTTAATATTGTATTTGGTTACAAAAGGTATTCTCTGTTCTAGTTTACCTACTTCCCTCTCTTTCTCTTTAAGGAGAGATTCCCTTTCAATTGCCATAGCTTTCTCAAGTTGTTTTTTTCTATTATCGTATCCTCTATTACTGAATTTTTTACACATTTCTTCCAGCCTTTGCTTACACACGGCCTCCTCACTGACAATTCTTCGGACCCTTAAAATTGACTTATGGCAGACTTTGTATAGTGTTCCTGGGGTGAAAACTATCAGCTTTTAAGAGATTGTTTCTATCTGTTTCCTTGTAAATAGATCTGTTGCTAATCCTTTATCCTTCTTCATGATCAGCACATCTAAGTATTAATCTCCAGTTCATTGTAGTTCAGTGTGAAATTAAGTGTGGGGTGGCATCGTTCATATATCTTTCAAAGTTCTTAAGGGATGTCAAATCTCCTTCCCATATATAAATATGTCATCCACATACTCGTATAACCCCTTAATCTTATTTTTCCACCTGTCGTTTTTCCAATACCACCTTCTTTCAAAGTCCACAATGTTAGCGTACGCAAAACTTAGAAATGCAAAGACTTAAAAAAATCCTATTTGTGAATGGAACTTTGAGTTCCATTCACAAAAATATAGTAAATGTCACACTGACAGCTTTACTATACCAGGTACTGCACTGTTATCTGAATTAAATCGCCGTGCAGTACCCCCCAGACAACCAGGGCGCCTCCACCACCATTAGACAAGAGCCCGGTGAAGAGGAAGCTCTGTGACGTCACCGGGGTCTCCCTTTCGCTAGAAGATCTTCCTCCACGTGACCGGCACTCCTATACAGTCCGGCTTCAAGGTATGAAATCCTCCTAATCCCCCCCTCGGATTTGGCCGAAACAGAGGGGGGGCTAGGGGGCAGTTGAATGCTGCCCCCGATCGCCCCTAGTGCCGCCACCAATTTTTTTTTTAAAGGTACAGACACGATCGTATATTCACGATCTATGGCAGTTTGAGCATTCTCTGCACAATTGTAATATAATACGATCTGTGGCAGTTAAGGGTTAAATCACAGTGGCAATAAATAAAACAAAAGAGGGATGTGTCTATATACATCATAATACTGGCAGTACAGCCCACCTAAAAAAGGAATACATAAACAATAAAGGGAGGAACTATACAAATATCACCACCACATACAGGCAAAACATACAAGTAAAAGCATCAATAATTAGCTATATGTACCGCACAAACACAAACCGTTAAATCATTTAAAAATAACAATACCTAGTGATATGTGTTACAGGAACATTAAAATGAAAACCTGTTATAGCGTTCTTTTTTCCTCTTAGCTTGGCTACGAGGGGGGAGGGAAGGTCCACTGTAGGGATCGTTATGCATCAGGAGGGAGGGGGAGAGAGAGACAGACCAGGTGCTGTCAAGTTATATACATACAATACTGTGCACACATTAATCCCTCCTCACTAATCCCCAGGGTCTCAAGCAGGGAACAGGCAGCGTCTCACATTACTTAGCAACAGCACAGATCGCCCACCATTTCTATAGGCAATGCCTTCTCTCCCAGTTAAACGGAACACTATTGGCTTTTACCTAGATTCCGACCAATGTGGAAGGGGTTTGGGGTTTGTTAGATGCTGTAGTTTACACACATTTGGCAGTAAGGAGAAACCTGGTGCTTGTTTAATATGGGGTATTCCTATTGGCTCTATTACTAATGTGACAATTTATAATATAGTACTAACCTGGAAGCTGATCATTGTGAGCACTGCTGCTAACAGGAGAGGAGAAGAGACAGAGAGAGAGAGACAGAGAAACAGACAGAGAGAATGTACACTAAAGCAAAAAACTATAACATTTAGACACTTACCAGCATAAGAAGAAACTTCCCTTCAGGAACAGCCAAAAATGCTTGTGAACAAAGGATCCTTTAGTAAAGCAGCCTGTAGAGAAGGAAAAGTTTCAGTTTGGCCACTCCCACTCCGCCTGGTGCCCCCTAAACATTGCATCCGGATGTGTAGCTCTCTCCCACAATGCAATACAGCTGGATATAACTCTAAAGCATCCAGACACTTTCTCCCACAATTCCGGATATCATCTACACTTACTGGGAAAGCAAACTTTTTTTTGATTGGCCATTAACTCGCACACGCTCACTAAGTCTCTACCACAATGCAAAGCTAAAGGATGTTACTGTAAAGGATGCATTGCGACCGGATGTGATGAAAACACTGCTGCTTTCTTTTAATTGGCTAATAGTGCTACAGCAGCTACCAGAAGCACACCTATTGGATGATAAGGACAATAAGGAAATTACAGCAAACTTCCTTTTATTTTTCCCATGGAGAATTGAAGAAATTTGAGAGGTGTGTCTATAGCTCCCATTTTGACCAGTCCATTCAAACATGGGGAGATTCTGTATGTAAGTACTTTTTTTTTTTTTTTTTATTTCATATACCATTTACACACTGTTACACACTTGTATATCTTTATTTAGAACATATTAATAAACTAATGTTATACCTTTTACATTACAATATACACTTTAACCATGTATAGTACAGTCTAAAAACTCAATGCAATCTCCACAAAAATAGAAAATATTTTTATATAATATAATAAAATATAATAAAGATAATAATAATCATAGAATATATATATGGATATATATAATCAATACAATATAAGATATATAATTAAATAATAATAAAAATAAAAAAATAAATATATATAATTATATTATTATATAATAGAAAACCAGTTTCACACCGCACACAGGTTTTTTAATCTTCAATTTCTTTTATTTCACATTTAGCCATGTCAAAACGTACAACGTTTCGGGGTTGGCACACCCCTTCCTCAGGTACAACAATGGCTATCCCATGTGATACAAACCCATAACCTTATATACCCTCCCCCACAGGATCTGACATCAATAATCCAACCTGTTAACCCCGTGCAACATCACCATTAACCCTGAAGCACCTATTAGACTACCCTCTTTTTATATTTTTATTATTATAATTTATAGAGGAAGATATCCATGGTTCCTTTTCAACTGTAGTGTTTATAGATAATGATACAGATCGTAATCTCTATTAAGTCCCAATGGGTATAGACTTTGTAATTGGTACACCCACCAGACTTCTCTCCTTTTTAATTTTAGCACCCGATCACCTCCCCTGTTCCCCGGGGGAACTACCTCCAATACTCTATATTTTAAATCATTTTCCGTATGTCCCAACTCTCCAAAATGCTTAGGTACCGGCAATTTAATTTCTTTTTTCGAATGCTGGAGCGATGTTGGGATATACGGGACTTGACCATCTGTGTGGTCTCTCCCACGTAGATGAGACCACACGGACACCATAAGGCATATACCACATAAGCAGAATCGCAAGTACAGAATTCTCTGTTTTTATATTCCCTGCCCGTCTGAGGGTGCTTAAAAGAGGGTCCCTTGTCTACAAATCTGCACTGTACACAATGCAGGCAAGGGTACATACCACATTTACTAGACCTCATTGTCTTGCCCTCCTCATTTTTTCTGAAGGTGGCTCTCACCAAACGATTGCCTATAGTGAACCCCTTACGGTAAGAAATGAGCGGCGGAGATTCAAATTCCTCAATCTCCGGATATGATTCACTTAACATGTGCCAGTTCTGTCTGATAACTTTATTAACAAGATCACTACCCACCGCATAATCCATAATTAGGGGAATTCTCCTGTTCTTGGTGTTAGTTCCTTTCGTTATGTTCCCTTCCATTCTTTCTGCTTTTAATGCAGCTCCCTCAAGGAGTTTGAATGGGTACCCCCTTTCAGCCAATTTCAAGTGCATCTGTTCCCGTTGTATTTTCCTAGTTTCTTCCTTATTTACAATCCGATTAACCCTTTTAAATTGACTGATCGGAATCGATCTCTTAACATGGGGCGGATGGAAGCTCCCATATGAAAGAATCTGATTCCGATCAGTGGGCTTTGTATATAATTCAGTGCTGAAGCCTCCATCTTTTTTTATTTTCACATCCAGAAAGTTGATCTCGATATCACTAAACTCTAAAGAAAACTTGATCTCAGAATGAACCATATTAACTTGCTCATGGAATTGGCGTAAAGATCCAACGTCGCCCCGCCACAGAAGGAAGACATCGTCTATATATCTCCACCAGGCAAGACAATGCCTGGTGAAGGATGTTAAACTATAGACGAAGTCCTCCTCCAGCCAAGCCATAAAGGCATTGGCATACGACGGAGCGACGTTGGATCCCATCGCCGTCCCTCTCATTTGCATGTAGTACGACTGATCGAACCTGAAATATGATTTATGTAATATCAGACTCAAACATCCAATGAAAAAATCAACTTGTGTCCCAGTGTAACCTCCACATCTCTCCAACAGTCGGTGGCAAGAAGCCAACCCGTCCCTGTGAGGTATGGACGTATACAGAGAGGACACATCCATAGTGGCCATAATTATACTTCCCCAATCATCACATTTGATATTTTTTAATCTTTCCAGAAAGTGAGATGTATCTCTAAGGTACGCTTGCGTACCCTGTACCAAGGGCGCAAGAATCCCATCCAGCATGGTGGCCATAGGGCTGAACACAGAACCTATGCCAGCAACAATAGGTCTTCCAGGCGGCTGGACGGGATTCTTGTGCACCTTGGGCAGGGCATACAAAACAGGAGTAATGGGGTGATTGACAGTTAAAGTGTCCTTTAAATCTTCAGAGATAATGCCATATTTAGTAGCACTGGATAAGTACACATCAATTTCTTTTTTTATGTCCCCTAAGGGATCTCTCTCAATTTTACAATATACATTCGTGTCTTCCAATTGGCTTCTTATCTCCTGAAGGTAGTATTCAGTATCCATTATCACGATCGCACCTCCTTTGTCGGAGGGTTTGATCGTGATATTGGATCTACATTTCAATGTTTCTAACGCTTGATATTCCATTTTACTCAGGTTTTGCATCCTAGATGAACAATTAATTTTTTCTAAAGCTGAACTCATATCATGCTTAACTTTATTAACAAAACTTTCGATCCCAATATAGGTGGTAGGCGGCACAAAATTGCTTTTAGATGATAATCCAACTGATAAAGTTGTTAATTTATTCAACCCTTCAGCATGGGTCACTCCAGGTTTAGGGGGTTTATGTAGAAAATGGACTTTTAATCTTAAACGGCGGAAAAAGGAATATAAGTCAATGTCTAGCTTAAAGGGGTCCAATTTTGTCACTGGACAGTAACCCAATCCCTTGGATAACACGGTAAGTTCAGATGTTGTACCAGAATCTGTGGCAATTATGTACCCTGGAAAATCCCAATTAGCATATCACAGCAGGTGTTAAGGGCTGGGATTGCATAGTGGCTAAGAGGTGTTTAGGAACGCCCAGAGTTAACGTATTAAACAGCATTGTATATGGCACGACAGTTGGTGTCGAACCCCCACCTCTATCTAGGCTTGGTTTCTTTATTTTCACATAAATAGCCTCCTTACACCTCTCTTGAACCAGTCACGTTCTTTGTCAATATGTTAACATTACAATCTTCAAAAGGTATGTCCTTTATCCTTAAGATGCAGTACATGGCTGAGTCCGACCCGAGGATTGGCTCTCTGTGCTGGGCATACGTTGATGCAACCCCTTAGTGACTTAGCTCAGCCTTTCTAAACTGAGATAATTGAGCATTAGTTTGCTGACTTTTCACCTATATGTTGCATCCCTCTTTTAAACTATATGAGCTGGTTATGCTCACACATGCATACAGGAGGCAGCAGTAAACCATTTGCCCTGCAGAAGAAGCTGAACTGGGGAAGAAGATGGCAAACTTTGAATCAAATATCTCAGAACACAATTGAGATAAGTCACTAATGTGGTTTTGAAGTTTTTTATGCGCTGACTGTAACACTGCTGGTGAACTGGGAATGACTTAACACTGGTTGGTGAACCGGAGGGCTGATCCCTGGGTCAACAAAAATACAGTATATGTATAATACCAGTAATTCTCAATATCTTTAGTTTAGAAACGTATCTTGCAAAATTTTAAAGCTATTCAATGAACTTGCGATTACCACATCTGCCTGGAAGACAGTTCCCTGTTCTCACTGTAAAGAAACCTTTCCTAACCTGAAGATGAAACTTATTTTCTTCAAATCTTAAAGGATATCCACAGTCCTCTGATATGAACGATTAGTGAACAATGCACCAGAGAGTTTATTATATGGCCCATTAATATAATAGTACAAGTGATCATCCCGCACCATTGCCTTTCTCCAAACAGCCCTAACTTGTTTCTTATCTGACCGCAAAGTCAAGCCCCTCCATTACCTGATTATTTTATTTACCCTTCTTTGAACTCTTTACAAGATGTACATTTTCAATAGTAACTGCACCTCATTCCAAATGAGGCCTTAGCAGTGCTTTGTTAAGAGGGAAACTACGTGTTGTATTGATTTTTTAATAAAAACCTATTGCAAGTAAGACTGGTGTGAACAGCATCCATCTTACCTTTTCCATATGCTTGCCACTCAGATCTTCCCCCTAGATTGTGACGGTGCAACCCGTCTGTGACAAAAGCCTTACCTGTGCCGGGATCCAGCGGCGACTCTCGGCTCCCGGTGCGCGCGTCCAACGATGTCACGGTTTCTTCTTGCGCGAGCACGTCCGTTCGAGATCGCGCCCGGTCTTCAGCCAGCGCTGTGCGGACGCGCACAGGCACTGGCTCTTACCTCCTCCGCTCCTCCATATCTGCTATTGATGGAGAGGGCTCGTTAATTCAAATGAACTATCCCTGCACCTCATTCAGTTCTCCTCTCCCATTGGTTCCTCTGTATAATTAACCCTCAGCCTATTCTGCCCTTGCCCGATATAGCGGTTAGTAACTATCTTGTTCGTGGTGTGCTTTAATCTAATTACTCTCTGTTACCGACTCCTGCCTTGCTTTTGACTCCGATTTTACTGCCTGCCCTGACTTTGCTTGTTCCTGACTACGTTTTCTGCTTAACCCTCTGTACCGTACCTGGCGGCTGATTCCTGGTTTGACCCTTCGTCTATTCTAACTCTGCTCTTGCCTGCTCTTGTCTGTATCTTGTATTTTTGGTCTCTGACCTTTGTATCTATCCTGGTGCCTTGTCCGTTAGTTTCACTCCGGACTTCTCCTGTATTCCCGGCCTCAGTTTGAATACCTTGCACTCTAAGTCCAGGGGGCAACCGTGTTCGGTGAGGCGCGTCTAGCCTCTCGGCAAACGGGGGCTTGTATATTCGTGAAGATAGTGGTTGTAGATTGGGGTATTTGGACTGAAGGAATACGAGGGAATCTGGATCATTACACCGCCATAATCCTTTTCCTCTTGTATTTATACGGTGTATAAATACATTAATGGGCCATACAATAAACTATCTGGGGCATTGTTCACCAATAAAACATGTCAGAGTACACAAGGACATCCCTTAAGACTTGAAGAAAAAAGGTTTAGGCCGTTCTCACAGTGAAAAACCCTTTCCGAACAAAGGGTTTTTCACTGTGAGAATGTTAAAGCTATGGAACTGTCTTCCAGTGGACGTTGTTATGGCAGGGTCATTGGTCAGTTTACAAAAAAATCTGGATGAGTTTCTGAAAACAAGGAATGTTGCAAGTTACTGGTATTAATACATAGTAGAGTTGATCCGGAAATTTCCGATGCAATTTGAGTCAGGAGGAATTTTCCCCCTTCAATAATTGGTGGGTTTTTTTTGCCTTCCTCTGGATCAACAGTTAGGCAGGATTAGGATATTGCTAGATGGGCTGGACTGGATGGATTTATGTCTTTATTGAACCTCAAATATTATACTATACATGTTTAGTTTCAACCACACAGTGTAGCAGGATTGCCTGGGTCTACTCTCAGACCTGCAGGATTATCCTATTTGGTTCCTCTGGAAGCTGGTGACTGTCTGAGTAACAGTTTAAAATATACCTGTGTAAAGATTCTATATCCACTATATCCACACATAGCAAAACATACACACACAATTTCCATTGTGCACCAACTGGCACAATTTTGCTAATATATACGGTATATATATTATATATATTACATAATATATATATATACACATATATATACATATATATATATATATATATATACACACACACACACAAGAATATATATATAATATAAATATATATATATATATATATATATATACACACACAACACACACAAACACACACACAACGGAAGTGCTACTGATCTGGTCAAACTTTTATACAAACATAGAAAGATAATCAATGCACATTCCTACCCCATACAATATCATATTATCTCACATGGCATACTTTATACAAAGGGGTTTTAGTATACTTACTGTGATCACATGAATGAAAAGCCTTCCAACCATGTCAAGGTAACCCCATCTGGAAGGTCCTAACATCTAGCCTTTCAATTTCTTTTACTTCAATTACGATAGCAAACTTTGGCATTCTCATTCTTACCACTGGATCCATAAACAGCTCTCTCCTTCCCCCTCAGCCCTTGGCTTCTAATAAAATGAGTGAAGAGGCCATCCAGTGCTTTTAATTAAGGCATAGGACCTCCCATAAAAGGGTGCGTTGGGGGTGCTATTACCACATGGAGGCTTGACCAAGCCTCCCAATAAATACATACAAGAATTTTGGAAGCACTCCAATTACCTAATTTACAACTACATTTAGCGGAATGCTACTGATCTGGTCAAACATTTATACAAACAGAAAAAGATAATCAATGCACATTCCTAGGCCCATACAATATCATATTATCTGCACACTGGCATACTTTATAAACAAAGGGGTTTTAGTATACAATTGTGATCACATGAATGAAAAGCCTTCCAACCACGTCAAGGTAACCCCAGTCTGGAAGGTCCTAACATCTAGCCTTTTCAATTTCTTTTACTTCAATTACGATAGCAAACTTTGCATTTCTCATTCTTACACACTGGATCCATATAACAGGCTCTGTCCCTTCCCCCTCAGCCCTTGGCTTTTTAAATAGGAAGAGGCCATCCAGTGCTTTTTATATAAGACATAGGACCTCCCATAAAGGGGAGCGTTGGGGGTGCTATTACCACATGGAGGCTTGACCAAGCCTCCCAATAAATACATTCATAACAAGAATTTTGGAACACTCCAATTAGGCTATTTACAACTACATTTGCGGATTGCTACTGATCTGGTCAAACTTATACAAACAAAGAAAAGAATATCATGCACATTCCTAGGCCCCATACAATATCATATTATCTGCACACTGGCATACTTTATAAACAAAGGGGTTTTAGTATACATACTGTGATCACATGAATGAACCCTTCCAACCACATCAAGGTAACCCCAGTCTGGAAGGTCCTAACATCTAGCCTTTCAATTTCTTTTACTTCAAACTACGATTAGCAAACTTTTGCATTTCTTATTCTTTTACACACTGGATCCATTAACAGGCTCTCTCCCTCAGCTCTTGGCTTTTAAAAATGAGGGAAGAGGCCATCCAGTGCTTTATATTAAAGGCATAAGACCTCCCATAAAAGGGGAGTGTTGGGGGCGCTATTTTTAAAAAGCCACATGGCTGAAGGGGAAGGGAGAGAGCCTGTTATATGGATCCAGTGTGTAAGAATGAGAAATACAAAAGTTTGCTAATCATAATTGAAGTAAAAGAAATTGAAAAGGCTAGATGTTAGGACCTTCCAGACTGAGGTTACCTTGACGTGGTGGAAAGCTTTTCATTCATGTGATCACAGTAATGTATACTAAAACCCCTTTGTTTATAAAGTATGCCAGTATACTATAATTATTATATATATATATATATATTAATATATTATGCGTGGATAGTCCTCAGCACTCCCCTCTGTAAGCACCGCCTCGGTGCATCCGTTTAGACATATGTAGAACAACGAAACTCGGAGCACTCGCAGGCCTTACTTCACGGTACATAACTTTTATTCAACAAGAATCAACGCGTTTCGCCATTGTGCTTACGCCGTAAGCACCAATGCCGAAACGCGTTGATTCTTGTTGAATAAAAGTTATGTACCGTGAAGTAAGTCCTGCGGTGCTCCGAGTTTCGTTGTTCTATATATTAATATATATATATATTCATATCATATTGTATTTATTTATATATATATATATATTATATATAATATATATATATAATAATATATATATATAAAACAACAGAAGACAGGTACTGCACACCTTATATCTTTATCTACCTGGTGCTGTGTGGAGGAGATCAGCTGTGTGTAGCTCCAATATATCCAGAAAACCAGTTTCACACTGCACACAGGTTTTTTAATCTTCAATTTTCTTTATTTCACATTTAGCCATGTCAAACGTACAACGTTTCGGGGCTGTCATAACTTGTCTACAAGTCATTTATCT